>ML662479.1:1293562-1329940 GCA_007570785.1 Antilocapra americana
GAGAGGCAAACTTTCCCACCGGGCCGGTCCGCTCCGCCCTCGCGGGGCCGTCCACCCGGCCGCGTCCCCGCCGGGCGTCCGAGCCGCGCACGCCGGCCGCCGGGCGGAGCGGGCACCCACGCGCGGGGACAGGAGCGGGCCGGCCCGGCGTCGCGGTCCCCAGCCGCCGCGCGGGCGCGTGTGCCGCGGTCCTGGTCTTTTATCCTCGGGGCAGGAAGAGCCAGCTTACCTGGAGAGGGGGTGGCGGGAGAGGGTGACCGGAGGTTTGGGAAGAAGATTTAGCGGAACCCCGAAGTTTTTACTGTCTTGGGACTTTAACCTCGCTTTATGATGAATGCAATCGAGATCGCTCTTGGTGAATAGCTCTTTTATGTTCCGGGGGGCCTTAAGGAGGGCTGACTTGTTGATGGGGAAAGCACGTTGGTCGTTTAAAGTAAGTGGCACTCAAATAACAGGAAAACTGTTTTTCAAAGTGAGCCCCACTGTGTTAGCTTCTTCCACGTGTTATTGGAGTCTCAAATCTTAAGCTGTACGTTTGAAACATCGTTCTTCTCTTTTGGCTGTAGTTCATTCAAAATGGATTGGTGGTAATGAATCATCTGTCTCGCTTGTTTGTATTTAGAACTAGTTTCACTTTCCTTTCTGTGCCATTGAATTAAGTCTACAGAGTTTGTAGAAGTTTAAAGGTAGTCGATGTGTTTACCTCCAAGTAATTAAAACCCAGGTTGTGTCCTTTGAAAGCGTAGGTGTTTGAAAATGAAAATACAGTTAGAAGGTGGATTACATTGTTAATATATTAAAAAGCAGAAGGTAACAGTTGCGTTTTGCATGTCTTGATATTATTACCGCAATGTATGAGGAGTGCCGTAAGGTTCAGAGAGATGCTTATTCTTCTAAAAATGAAAAAGAAACATATTCTAGCCTTTCATCACCACATGGGAGAAGAAACACCATAGGAGGAACAGCGTTTTAAGACTTTCGAGTAAAACATTGTACTTAGAGCGAGTTACACTTAAAGGAAACACTTGTGAAGTCACTTTGTCTCATTCCTCCACACACCATCCAACGTTGATTCTTGTACCCGCTTTTTTTCAAACATGCTTTTGTAATTTTTTGTTTATCTGTCATCAGAAGATGTTCAAAGTTTAAACTGTTCATTGAAGTAGTTGCTTAAAAGTCCTGAGATTTATAACAGTAATATATAAAAGCTTTACTCAGAGTAAAGAACACGTAATTCTGAATCCTACACAGCATAGTTTGGCTTCCAGAAAGGTTTCTCCGTAGCAGATGGAGTTTAGTTTAATGCCTGATGGTTTCAGGGTAAGAATTCACTGGCTGAGTACACAGCATTCCCAAGTTATAATGCTATATGGTTGTCAGTGACTGAGGTGTATATTTTACTTAATTTTTTTTGAGAGTTGTTCCCCCCACCCCCCAAAAAAGGCACCTGCAGCAAGTAAAATAGTTGTATTAGGTCATTAGTGAATGATTGTCCTGAAAGTGATGTTCACCCCCAAAATCAAGGTTTTTGCTGTTTAACATTATTGTAAATAAGGCTAGGTTAATTTGCTTCTTCCTTTTCTTCCTCCTCTACTCCTTCTCTTGTTTTCTTAGCCTTGCCTGTTGTTTTGTATTTTCTTTTGACTGTTAAATGAAGAAAGTGTAATTCTTATTTCGATAATGTGGCTCTGCCTTTCTTCCTGAGTAAGGGTCCTGTACTATATTTTACTTAGGTTGACTTAACACTTCAATTCAGTTTTTCTTTTTGTTAAGATCTAATTAACGTCTTCTTTTCTATTTCTACAGAAGATTCCAAAATTTTTTCTTTAAAGTGGTACTTTTTAGGGAGGTGATAATCTTGCTTTCATGTAGAATCACAACAAAATCAAGGCTTAAAAGAACCCCTTGTTGTGAGTAGACAGTGCATCCTAACATTTGTTAAGGTGTCATATACATGGGTGTTTATTTCACTGTTTTGAGCATTTTTTGAAACAAATTTTAATTCTGCTTCAGAGTCCTCAAGGATTAAAGCAGATACTTTATACAAATCAGGCACCTGCAGCCTGGTGCTAAGAGCAGACACCGGTTCCATTCTCTCTTGACAGCTCATTCATCTGTTCAGCACGTATGGGGAGAGCTTTCCCTGTGCCAGGTCAGGGTGTACAAACAGGAATACGAGGGAGGGCAGCGTGGCAGGCAGGACGGCTCCCGCGGAAACCAGCCAGAGGGTGCCCCGGGTGCTGGGGAGCTTCCAGGAGGGGTTCTCCTCTTCGGGGGGGCCCATCTTCAGGGAGGGGGCTGTCCAGGCAAGTGTCCCAAAGGAAATGCCATCTAAACGGAGCCAGGGAAGTGTTCACTGACTGGAGGTGGAAGGGTGGGAGAGACCTGGGGGAAAGAGCAGGAAGGAGAGGACCATGCTTGCCTGGGGAGGTTTCTGGGGCTGGCAGTGCGGGTCTGGCAGTGCGGGTCTGGCAGTGCGGGTCCGAGTATCGGGGAGCTGTGAGGGGGCTCACCTGGAGGCTCACCTGCAGGGCAGCGGCCTGCCGGGTTTGGTTGCTGGTGGGCAGTCTCCAGCGTTCCTGGAGTGCTGTGCTCTGGACCTTGGTAGAGCCCGAAGGAACCCCAGCGGGGAATGTGGGGCCTGCCGCCTGTTCCCAGTGGTGACTAGTTTGCGTTATGGTTGCCCCGTTTCTAGGCCCAGTGGATTCTGTCCAGTCTCTGATGGGTCCTTATGAATAGTAAGTTAGTGACTAACACAATGCACATAGAAAGTGCTCAGTTAGTGGTGGTCCTAAGATTTTAGTAGGGTTCAGAGAGAAAATTATAGTAAAGTACTTTTATAACACATGTTTATTTTCCAGTTTGATTTCAGAAATGCCTTAACAGGCTTCATTTTAAAAAGTCAGGTATACCAAATAAATGAGCCTCTTCAGAAAATATGTTTCAAAAGTGAGACTTCCTATATTTTTTAAAAAAGTAATATAGTTCAAACAATGCCATTTTGAACTTGAAGCTTTAAGCTAGGTTTTCTTTTCAGGTAGTTGAGACTTTTCCCTGAGGAATTATATATGAATTGAAAATTGAGCCAAAGGTATTCGTGCGTTTCACATTCTAGGTTTAAGCAAAAGAGAGAAAAAGACAGATACTTTGTAAACGTAGAGAACTGGGAAACTGAGGTACTTGATTGTAAATCAAAATATTAGATTTTCAGAGGGCATGAAATAGAATGACACGATCTAATCAAATACATCACTGAAGATTTTATGATAAAAAATTGTTGGCATGTTCAGATTAGCACAATCCCAAGAAAATGATTACAGAGCTAAAAAAATATCCTGTTGCTTTTATATTGGAGGGATCTATTGGAAAATTAGCCTAAATGCCTTTAATTACCCTCAAAGATTTAACGGTAGAGTAAGAAGATCATGTTTCTTTACCTTATGCAGGAAATGTATGCTTTTTGTCTTTTACAGAGTTGAACAATGACCATAGTTGACAAAGCTTCTGAATCTTCAGACCCATCGGCCTGTCAGAACCAGCCTGGCAGTCCCGAGGCCGCCTCACCTGGAGACATGGACGCAGGTTCTGCCAGCTGGGCTGCTGTGTCTTCGTTGAACGATGTTTCAAATCACACGCTTTCTTTAGGACCAGTACCTGGTGCTGTAGTTTATTCAAGTTCATCTGTACCTGAAAAGTCAAAACCATCACCACAAAAGGATCAAGGTATTACTTTTTAAAAGACGGAATCACTGCAGGAAACTCCTGTATAAATGCTGTCCATAAGTTGGTAGTTTTCAGAGAGAGACTTATTTTGCAAGATAAATTATTGCCACCTGAGTGGTCAGCAGAGTTATGTTATCTGAAGGGCTTCATTTTCCCCTGCTTCTGCTTCATGATTAACAAACGTATCATAACAGGGTAAGATTATTTTTAGTTACTATGAATTTCTTTAATTCCTAATTATTTGAAGGATAAACTTTATTCTGGTGAGAATTGAGATGGACAAGCGTTTCGTTAACTTATCAGTTAACTACAGTGCCCTAAGTCAATGTCTACCTCTTAAAAATTTAAAAACAGTTGACTTTTGACAAGGGAGCTCTGCCCAACATTGTTTTCAATTTTTAGTTTGGTTTTTCCAGTTAAAGTCATCTGTTGTCATAAAGCTCTTTGAAAGAGTAGATCATGTAAATATTACATTATGTATCAAACCATGTAAATGTGGTTGCATGTGTCAGAACTCATCCAGATAAGTAAGATGTGGACACTTTAGCTGGCGCTCCTAAAACTTGGGGATTTGAAAGCTTTGAAATGATAAGAAAGATTGATTCCTACTCAGGACAGTGTTCACGTGGAATGGCTTGGCCCTCGGATTGTTTGAGTCCTCTTAGTACATGAGATCGGAGAAGGCAGTGGCACCCCACTCCAGTTCTCATGCCTGGGAAATCCCATGGACGGAGGAGCCTGGTAGGCTGCAGTCCATGGGGTCGCTAGGAGTCAGACACGACTGAGCAACTTCACTTTCCCTTTTCACTTTCACGCATTGGAGAAGGAAATGGCAACCCACTCCCGTGTTCTTGCCTGGAGAATCCCAAGGACAGAGGAGCCTGGTGGGCTGCCGTCTGTGGGGTCGCACAGAGTCAGACACGACTGAATCGACTTAGCGGCGGCAGCAGTACATGTGATGCTGTGATGTGGGGTAGGGGGGTGGGTATGATTTGCTGAAGGTATTTGGGGGGGAGTTTGTCTCACAGAACAATTTTACTGAATGTTGTACAGAGAGGTTTAGAGACCTTTAGAAGCAGGACTTTGCCACAGGACGTCTTCTCACAGACCCAGCCTCCTCTCACCTTGTTGGGGCTCCTCTCTCCCTCAAGACAGAGTTTGTGTCACCCCCCCAGCCCTTTTTGGGGGGCCTTGTCACACTTTTTAAAGACTCATGTCTCTGTTCCTTATTTGGCTCTCCCTTCTTCACGAAGCTGAAGCCTGCCTTTTTGCATACTTAAATGCTCAATATCGCTGTTGCAAGCCGAGAGCCATCTACCGGGCGTCTTACTCTTCGGTGGCACTGAGGAACTGGTGAACTTTTGAAGAAATGATCTGGCTGTGGATGATTTGGGCCTCTTCTAAATAAGTTGTTTTTGAGCTTCACCTGAGTTTTATTAGCATAGTCATCAGTTAGCCATTTAAGTCTTAAAAAAGAAAAGATAAAATTCTTCGTGTATAGTGTCTTTACGAGTATGTTAGCATGGTGCCTGAAATCGCATTTCCTTACTGGTAAAGTGGGGATGACGCCGCTCCCAACCTTTAGAATCAAGACTGACTGGCTGCTAGTGAGGGCTCAGCGGGTGAGGCGGCGGGAGGGTGCCCTAGCTAGTGGGGGTCAGAATGCACTTGCTGTTGTGTTGTTGTTTATTTTTTAAGTAGATATAAAAGAGAATAACTATAAAGAACTCTGAGGTACCCATCAGCCAACTTTGCTTATCGACTCCTGGCTACTCATACCTCCACCCACTTAACTCCTCTCCTCGCTTCCCAACCATTTAAAGCAAATCCAAGACTTTCTAATTCGTCTATAAATATTTTACTGTGGATATCGAAATCATTCTTTTCTGAAAATTAAAATGTTTTTCTATTAAAAGTCCAGTCAGTATTCAGATGTCTCCAGTCATCATAGAATGGTTTTTAACAGTTGGTCATTGAAACCAACTTCCAAACAACGTCTTCCCTTTCCATTTGGTGAATGTCTGTTTTAAATTTTTTTAAATCTGTTAAATACTGTCCTTCCTCCCACACACACTTTTGTCCTTGAAATTTATTTATCAAAAAAGCCAAATCATTTAGAATTTCCTGCATTGTGGGCTCTTTTCTTTTAAACTGTCCCTTTTCCCCCTCTGTTTCTGGTTAGCTGGTCATAAGAATCTTGGTCAGATTCAGGTGTGATGTGTTGTTACTTAGCTTCAGAAGCGTACAAAACTTTTGTTTTAAACATTTGTTTATTTTTCTAGCCCTAGGTGATGGCATTGCTCCTCCACAGAAAGTTCTCTTCCCTTCTGAGAAGATTTGTCTTAAGTGGCAGCAGACGCATAGAGTAGGAGCTGGGCTCCAGAATTTGGGCAATACCTGTTTCGCAAACGCGGCGCTGCAGTGTCTAACTTACACGCCACCTCTCGCCAACTACATGCTATCACATGAACACTCCAAGACATGTAAGTGTCCTGTGTTATGTTATGCGTGTGGTGGTGCGGTATGCTAACCTACTTTCATTTTTTTCTCTGAAATGAAAGTGAAGAATTAAGTCAAGAATTTGGTCATCGCTCAGTTGGTTTCTTTTAGAAACCACGGAGGAAGACTCAAAGGTTTGCATTCAGGTTGCATAAAAAACATTTTGCATGTAATTTAATCTGTGGAATTATTTAAAAAGAAATGTGTTTTTTCAGCATTTGGCGTTTCTGAATACACTGCTGACTTTCTACACTTGCTAAACATCATGCCATAAATATCTATTGCCAGCAGCTTGGGACAAGCAGGGTTGAGTCCTACTTCTCCTGGCATCCCTCCTGTGTCGAAGGCCTGATCCATGTACAGGCTTCAGGCCTGAGAGGAGCCTCTGGTCGCAGCCCCTAGCCCTGGAAATTGGTGCAGGACTCCCCCTTTAGTGTGGGAGAGCTCAGTCTCCAACCTAGAGGGCAGGAAGTTAGTTTAAACACGTTATGTCTTTCAAAGAGCATGCTTTACTTCATTTAGGGGACAGCCAACTCAGTGGTCGACTAGTGAAATTCAGAATTTAGAACATATCCGTTTTTTGTTGAGGTTTTGAACTTCTACGTATAGTATTATAAATGCTTTTCACCTTTTATAAATGAAAACTCCCTGTTCTTTGATCTATATTAATGTGTATGTGTATGTTCAGGTGCTAGTCCTTCATTATCAGAGTGAAAAAAAGAAGCCCTTGATTTCTTTCTGAATAGTTCTTTACTTTTTTTTTTTTTTGGTGGCTTGTGGGATGTTAGTTCTCCCACCAGGGATTGAACCCAGGCTCTCGAGAGTGAAAGTGCTGAGTCCTAACCACTGGACCACCAGGAAATTCCTGAATAGTCCTTTACTTGATGGAGAATTTAGACACATTCTTTTAAAACTTTTTCCCTCCAAAGAGCAAAATAATGGCTGTGTAAAGAACTTGAAAAGCACAGAAAATTTTAAAGTAACCAAAGGAAAATCAGTGAGACTGTCAACCACCAAGAGGTGTTTGCTATGCCAGGGGGTTCCGATTACAGAACGAAGATTCTCTTTGCCCTCATTTTTTCCTTTTCCAAGTCCATAGTTGATAATTCTGTTAATATGAAACAATTGACATAGTTAACACGGACAGCTTTCTGATCACTTTTGCACTTAATAAAACTGGGGTGTGACTGAGAGTCCAGCAGTGGCTCCTGGACATGGAGAGAGAGGGATGGAGACAAGGATGAGCTGCTGGGGGTCCAGAACCAGGTGCCCGTCTTTACAGGCCGTGGGCAGTTTTCTCTCATGATCAATAAACAGTAAACGCACATACTTAAAATACACAGTTTGGTGCTTCTTGACGTTTGTGTGCACCCATGAAACAACCACCAGGATGAACTCTCATCGCCCTGGGAAGTCTCAGGGCAGCTTTGACATGAGTCCTTCCTGCCCTGCCTACCCCGCATCCCTTCCAGGCCGTGCCGCCCCTGACGGGCTTTCTGCTTTATTGCAGCCAAGTTTGTATTTCCTAGAATGTCGTGTGGGGGATTGCAGAGCATCTATGTTTACATTGCCTGGCTTTCTTCACTCAGCACAGTTATTTCAGTGTCATTCTGAGTTGCTGCCTGTGTATTGCCGAGTAGTATTCCATTGTGTGGATTAATGGACCACGGTTTGTTTCTCCGTTCACCTGTTGACGGACCTTTGGGTTATTTCCCTTTCGGGGCCATCACCAGTGAAGCTGCTGTGAGGTTTTTGTAAGGTTTTTTGTGTGTTCATTTCTTGTGGGTAAACATCTAGGAGAGGAATGGTTTGGTCCCATAATATGGGTACACTTGACTTTAAGATACTTGCAAACTGGGAAGAGGATTATGAGGTTTTACCTTCCCACCAACAGTGAATGAAAGTTTCATTTGCTCCGCATCTTCCCTGATCCTTGGCGTGGTCAGTCTTTCTAATTTTAGCAACTCTTAACAGGTGTGTAGAGTGGTAGTATCTTACTGTGGTTTGAATTTGCATTTCTATAATGAATAATGATGTTGAACATCCCTCCATGTGGTTTTTCAGAGGCTGTGTATTTGCTTTGCCCAAGTGCTTGCTCATATCTTTGGCCTGATTTAAAATTGGGTAGTTCTCTTCTTGTTGAGTTTTGAGAGTTCTTTATTCTTTATATATTCTGGAGAAGCAAATGGCAACCCACTCCAGTACTGTTGCCTGGAAAATCCCATGGACAGAGAAGCCTGTTAGACTACAGTCCGTGGGATTGCAAAGAGTTGGATACGACTGAGTGACCTCACTTTTCTTTCACTCATATATTCTAGATAGAAGTCCTTTATCCAGTACGTGATTTGCAAATGTTATTTCTCAAACTGAAGAAAATAGTCTCTTCGCACTATCTCTCAAAGAGCGTGTTTTATTTACTTCAGTATTTTTCTTTTTTTGTCAGTTGTGCTCTCAGTGTTATATTTAAGACATCTTTGCCTAACCAGAGGTTGCAAAGATTTGCTCTATTTTTTTTTAAGCAGTCTTATGCTTTTAGTTTTTATGTTTAGGTCAGTGATCCATTTTGAGTTATGTTTTGTCTGTGGCGTAGAGTTCATGTTTTTCAATATGAATATCCAGTTGTTCCAGCGTTGTTTGTTCAAAAGATAGCCTATTCTCCACTGAATTATTTTGTACCTTTGTCAAAAATCAGTTGATCATATCCATATGGATCTGCTTCTGACCTGTTTTGTTACACTGACCCACCATCTGTCTTGACTCCATAACACAGGGTCTTTTTAAACAGTTATTTCTTTTATTTATTACTTGCATTTTTGACTGCATTTGGTCTTCATTGCTGCGCCGGCTTTCTCGAGGCCTGCGCTCTAGTTGCGGGCTGGTACTTCTCATGAGGTCGCTTCTCCTTGCAGAACACAGCTCTAGGGCACTCCAGCCTGATAACAGCAGTGTCTGGTTACTCTGTATTTAAAAGTTTTGAAATTAGGTAGCTCTTCCAACTTTGCTCTCCTTTTTCAAAGCTGTTTTGGCCATTCTTGGTCTTTTGCATTTCCAAATTAACTTTGAAATCGGTTTGTCAGTTTCTACAAAAAAAGCTTCCTGAGGGCTTGCCTAGGATTGTGTTGAATCTATAAATCAGTTTGAGGTGTATGACTTCTAAACAGTATTGTCTTTTGACCCACAAGCAAGATGTATGTCTCCATTTATTTAGGTTCTCATTGGTTTTTCTTAGCACTGTTGCATAGTTTTCAGTATACAAGTATAATGTGCACATTTTAAAATAAGTTTCATATTTTTGAAAGCTATTATAACTGGTAATATATATTTTGATCTTCAAGTTTTGACTGTTTATTGCTAGAACGTAGAAATGCAGTTGACTCTTGCTTATTGATCTTGTATCCTACAAATTTGCGAACTCCTTAATTCTAGGTTTGTTTTTTTTTTTAATACAGTTACCTGATTGGTTACCCATGTGATTGCTTAGAGGCATGTTGTTCAGTTGCCAGGTGTTTGAAGATTTTTCAGAAATTGTCCTGCTACTGATTACTAATTTAATTCCATTGTGGTTAGAGAAGATATTTTTATTGTTTGAATCCTTTGAAACTTGAGACTTGTTTTATGCACTAGAAATTGGCTTAGTTTGTTAAATATTCCATGTGTACTTAATAAGGAGTGTATGAGGCATTGGTTGGAGTGTCTGTAAGTGCTGATTATGTTTCAGTTCAGTTCAGCCGCTCAGTCGTGTCCGACTCTTTGTGACCCCATGAATTGCAGCACGCCAGGCTTCCCTGTCCACCACCAGCTCCCAGAGTCTACCCAAACCCACGTCCATTGAGTCGGTGATGCCACCCAGCCATCTCATTCTCTGTTGTCCCCTTTTCCTGCCCCCAATCCTTCCCAGCATTAGGGTCTTTTCCAATGAGTCAGCTCTTCGAAGGAGGTGGCCAAAGTATTGGAGTTTCAGCTTCAACATCAGTCCTTCCATTGAACACCCAGGACTGATTTCCTTTAGGATGGACTGGTTGGATCTCCTTGCAGTCCAAGGGACTCTCAAGAGTCTTCTCCAACACCACAGTTCAAAAGCATCAATTCTTCGGCGCTCAGCTTTCTTCACTGTCCATCTCTTACATCCATACATGACTACTGGAAAAACCATAGCCTTGACTAGATGGACCTTTGTTGGCAAAGTAATGTCTCTGTTTTTCAATATGCTATCTAGGTTGGTCATAACTTTCCTTCCAAGGAGTAAGTGTCTTTTAATTTCATTGCTGCAGTCACCATCTGCAGTGATTTTTGGAGCCCCCCCAAAATAAAGTCTCACACTGTTTACACTGTTTCCCCGTCTATTTCCCATGAAGTGATGGGACTTTGTTTTCTGAATGTTGAGCTTTAAGCCAACTTTTTAACTCTCCTCTTTCACTTTCTTCAGGAGGCTTTTTAGTTCCTCTTTACTTTCTGCCATAAGGGTGGTGTCATCTGCATATCTGAGGTTATTGATATTTCTCCCGGCAATCTTGGTTCCAGCTTGTGCTTCTTCCAGCCCAGCGTTTCTCATGATGTACTCTTCATACAAGTTAAATAAGCAGGGTGACAATATACAGCCTTGATGTACTCCTTTTCCTATTTGGAACCAGTCTGTTGTTCCATGTCCAGTTCTAACTGTTGCTTCCTGACCTGCCTACAAGTTTCTCAAGAGACAGGTCAGATGGTCTGGTATTCCCATCTCTTTCAGAATTTTCCACAGTTTGTTGTGATCCACACAGTCAAAGGCTTTGGCATAGTCAATAAAGCAGAAATAGATGTTTTTCTGGCACTCTCTTGCTTTTTCGATGATCCAGCAGACGTTGGCAATTTGATTTCTGGTTCCTCTGCCTTTTCTAAAAGCAGCTTGAACGTGTGGAAGTTCACGGTTCACATATTGCTGAAGCCTGGCTTGGAGAATTTTGAGCATCACTTTACTAGCCTGTGAGAAGAGTGCAATTGTGCAGTAGTTTGAGCATTCTTTGGCACTGTCTTTCTTTTAGTTAGTTGATAATGTTGTTAAGATAGTCTTTTATGTCCTTACTGCTTTTCTGTCTACTTGTTCTATTAAATTTTGGGAGAGATACATCGAAATAAAACACATTGAATAAAATTCTTATAAATAGCCTATAGTTCTTGTTTTTTAATCCAGTCTTACAGTCTGTACCTTTTATTTTAGAGTGTAAATCATTTATATTTAATAAGGGTATTGATATGATTGGTTTTTTTGTTTACCGTCTTGCTGTTTTCTGTTTGTCCTGTATTATTTGCTCCCTTTTTCATCTGTCTCTGCCTTCTTTTGGAATGAATGATTATGTGATATTTCCTCTATTTTATTGGCATATCTTCCCAACTTTGTTTTCTCTTTTTAGTGGTTGCTTTAGAGTCTAACATACATCTTTAACTTATCGTCGCTTCCTTTAAAATACTGTTCCATTTCTTATGTGTTGTAAGGCCTTTATGACAGTATACTTTCATGACCTCTCCCTAGGCATTTGTGCTATTGTTGTCATACATTTTATTTTTGCTTATTTTGTAGCCACATCATATGTGGTGTTATTTGGCTTTAAATACAACTTGAAAGTTTTAAGTGGTTTGTTAAGGTTTCTTTACAAATCTTCTGTATTTTCTTTCTCTTGTCATTTCCACTGCTTTTAATTCCTCTGTGTAGATCCAGGTACCATCTGGTATTTTTCTTATGCCTGGAGGAATTCTCTTAACTATTTTTGCTGATTTTTGTTTTGTTTTTTATTCTTGATCTGAAATGTCTTTATTTTCCTTTTTTGAAGTTAAACTTTTTATTTTGAGGTAAATTTAGATTTATATGCAGTTGTAAGAAATCACACAGAGACATCCTATGTACCCTTACCCAGTTTCCGCTAGTTGTAGTGCAGTCTTAAAACCAGGATACTGAGACTAATACAGTCAAGGTATGGAACATCTCCATTCCTAAGAAAATGTTTCCCTTTTATAGCTAAGCCGACATCCCTCCTGCTCCTACATCCTCCTTAATTCCTGGCAACCACTGGTTTTCAGGTATCTTATTTTGTTATTTTAAGAATGTTGCACCTATTGAATTATATAATATGGAATTGGCTTCTTCACTTAGCCTAAGTCTTTGGCTATTTCTTCACTTTGTTGTATATATTCATAATTTGTTCCTTTTTGTTGCTGAGTAGTATTCCATGGTATGGATGAGCCACAATTTGTTTAACCATTCATCCATTAAAGGCCGTCTGGGTTGTTTCTTTTTTTGGATATTATGAATAGAGCTTCTGTAAACATTACTGTGTGGAGCATATGTGTGATCACAAGTCTGTATTTCTCTGGAATAAGTGCCCAGACTGCCGTTGCTGGGTCATGAGAGGTAGTTGCATGTTTGGTTTTATAAGAAATCGCCAAATAGTTTCTTAGACGGCTGACCATTTTGCATTTCCACCATCAACGTATGAAGAGTTCCAGTTGCTCTTCATTGTTGCCAACATTTGATGTTGTCACTATTTTTCATTTTAGCCATACTTGAATTTTGCGTATAATGATAGCTTGTTGTGGCTTTAATTTGGATTTCCCTGATGCTTAAAGGTCTTGAACTTCTCTCCATGTGTTTGTTTATCATCTGTGTATCCTCTTTGGTAAAATGTCTCTTTGTGGCTTTTGTTCATTTTCTGTTGTGTTCTTTTGTTTTTATACTGTTGTTTTGTTCTTTATGTATTCTAGATATTAGGTCTTTTGGATATATATTTCCAACATTTCCTTCCACTTTGAAGCTTGTCTTTTTATCCCCTTAACCTTAGCAGGACCTTTCACAGAACGAAAGTTTTAAATTTTTGTGAAGTCAAGTTTTTGCTTTTATGGATTGTGTTTTTGTTGTCAAATGTAAGATCTGTTTGCATAGCCCTTGACCCAAAAGATTTTCACCTGTTTTTTTCTTTTTTCCTGAAAAGTTTTATCATTTTATATTTTACGTTTAGATATATGATCCTTTGTATGTCAGTTTTTGTATAGCATGGAGTTTGTTTTGTTTTTTTGTTTGTATGTCTGTGGCTGTTCAGTTGTTCTAGCACCATTTGTTGAAAAGGCTAGCTTTCCTTCACTGGATAGTTTTCATACTTTTGTAAAAACTCACCTGGGCGTGTTTGTGTGGGTCTGTCTCTGGGTCCCCTGTTCTGCTCTGTTAAGGTCTGTATCTGACCCTCAGTGTGGTCTTTTGCATTGTGGCTATGCAGTAAATCTTGCTATCAGATAAAGAGTGATTCCATCCACTTACTCTTTTTCAAAATTGTTTTTCTCTATTCTAGTTCCCTTGTTTTTCTATATAAATTATAGAATAATCTTGTCTGTACTTACAAAGCAATCTTCCTGGGATTTTGATAGGAATTTTGTTAAACCTGTATCTCAGTTTGAGGAGAATTCACATCTTTGCTGTGCTGACATTTCCAGTCTGGATGTGGCGTGTCTCTCCATTTACTTAGGTCTCTATTTTGTTTCATCAGCGTGGCATAGTTATCAGCGTGTTTTGTTTTGTTAGTTATACATCTAATTCTTTTATTTTTTGAGGAATCAGGGGCATCATTATATTTTTTAATTTTGGTGTTCACGTGTTTATTGCTGGTATATAAAAATACATTTCATTTTTGTAACTTTTTGTATATTGACCTTGCTGACTTAACACTGCTAGGCTTTTTTAAATTTTTTCGTGGAGTCCTTGTATTTTTCTTTCTAGAGAGTCATGCCATATGTAAATAGGGGCGTTTTTTACTTACTTTTTACTGATCTGTATCCTTTTTTCCCTTTTCTTGCCTTATTTCACAGGCTAGAACTTCCAGCTCTATGTTGAATCAGTGATCAGAGGCGACATCCTTGCCTCCTTTCTGATCTTTAGGGGAAGAACATTCAGTTTGATGCTAGCTGTAGGTATTTGGTGTATCCTGTTTATCAAGTCAGGGAAGTTCTGCTCTGTTTCTTTCCCCCTCACTGTTTTACCAGTTCCTGCTTTTTATCGTGAAATAGTGTTGGTTTTTGGCAATAGCTTTTTCTATATCAAATTGATATGATCATGTGAATTTCTTCTTTAGCTTATTATTATGGTGGAGTATCTTGTAGATTTTCCAATATTGAGTCAGCTTTGTATCTCAGGAATAAACTACATTTGGTTGTGATGTTTAACTATTTTTATATTTTGCTGAATTTTTATTAAGGGTTTTTACATCTGTTCATGAGATGTATTGTTTTGTAATCGTTTGTTTTTATACCACTTTTGTTTGGTTTTGGTATTAGGATAATACTAGCTTTATAAAATGTTTTTGGGATATGTTAACTCCTATTTTTTGGAAGAGATTGTATAGACTATTGATGTAAATTCTGATATAAACATTTAGTGTAGAATCCATCAGTGAAAATATTTTGGCCTGGAGATTTCTTTTTTGGGGGAGTTTTGAAATTGCAAATTTAATATCCTTAGTAGATACAGGGCTATTCAGATTATTTTATTTTCTATGGGTTATGGTAGTCCACTTTTTTGAGGAGTTGGTCCATTTCTCCTAAGTTGTCAAATTTGCATGTGTCAATTACAGAATATATTTATATATATTCTCTTATTTTTCTTTTGATGTCTGTAGAGTCTGTGTTGATTTACTTGTTGTTGTTTCTGATATTGTTATAACTGTAAATTTCCCTTTGGAGACTGCTTTAACTGTGTCTCCAAACTTTTGTTATGCTGTCTTTTCAATTTTCATTTTAACCCTTTGAACCACAGGTTATTCAGAAGTGTTACTCAGTTTCCAGGTATTTATAGACTTTCTTGTTTTCTCTCTCTCTCACTGATTTTTAGGATTTTCCATTTAGCACTTTTTATGATTTCTGTTGTTTTGTTTTTTGAGGTTTGTTTGTGGCCCAGGATATAGTCTATCTTGGTATATGTTCTGTGAGCCCTTGAAACACGTGTGTATTCTGTTGTTGGGTGGGGTATTCTATAAATGTTGATGAAGTCTCATGGACTCTTGGTGGTGTTGAGTTTTTCTATATCCTTGCTGGTTTTCTGATGAACTGTTCAATTGTGGACAGAAGGATGTTGAGGTTTCCAGCTCTAACTGTGGATTTCTATATATCCATTTTCAGTCCTGTCAGAGTTTGATTCACGTATTTTACAGCTTTGTTGTTTGGTACAAGCTCATTTAGGATTGCTTTGTCTCTCTGATGGACTTATATAATGTCCTTTTCTCTGATAGCTTTCTTGGCTCTGGAGTCTGCTCTGTCTGCTGTTAATAGAACCGTCGCTGCTTCTTCGGGTTAGTGTTTGCAAGAGATGTGTTTTTCCCTCTTGTTTCTTTGAGCCTATTTGTATCATTACATGTGAGGTGAGTTTCTTACAGGCAAAATCGTTGAATCATGTTTTTAAATCTGCTTTGTTAATTTAGATTTTTTAATTAGTTCAATATTTATTAATATTTAAGGTGGTTGTTTATACATTAGGACTCAAGTTTACCATTTTGTATTTTGTTTTCTATTCAGTTATTCATTTGTCTTCTTAATCTCTGCCTACTTGTGGGTTACTTGAGTATTTTAAACTTTTGTTTAAAATTTGTTATTGTGTTTGTGAGTGTATCTCTTTATATAGTCATTTTAGAGGTTCCTCTAGGTTTACATTATTTATGTGTAACTTTTCACAGTTTACTAATGTTGTCATTTTACCAATTCAAGGGAAATGTAGAAATTTTACCTTTTGTCTCCTTTAGTCTTCCCTTGTTACCATGTAATTAAATATTTCCTTTATGTACATTTAGAAACACATCAGAGCTAGTGTTATAATTCTTATTTCAACTGTCACATAATTTAGAAAACCCAAGAGAAGGAGAATGTATTTGTTTATATTTTTGATTACCATGTTTTTTGTCTTCCTTCTTGGTATTCCAGGGTTGCTTTAAAAAAAAAAAAACTACCAAACCCCCAGATCACTTGCTTTTGTTTAGCGAGCTTCCGACTTCAGGAGGTCTGTCCCCAAGCCGCCCCTCGAGTTGCTCCTCCAGGCAAGTCCCCGATGACGGCTTCTCCTGGTTTTGCCCCACTTGGCAGCATCCTCCTTGCGTCTCCTCCCTGAGGGACACGTCCACCGGGCACAGCATCCTGGGTTTACAGGCCTTTTCCTTCAGCACTTTAAAATTTTTGTGCTGCTTCTGTCCCCCATGGTTTTTGGTGTGAAATCCATTTCTGTTCAAGTTTTCTCTTACAGGTAGGGTGGTGGTTTTCTATCACTACTTCCAAGGTATTTTTCCTGTCTTTAGTTTTCACAAGTTGGATGGGATGTGTCTTGGTGTCCACTTATTTGTTCTTTTGCCAACTTTGGGGAAATCCTCGCCTTCATTTCTTGTACTTTGAACTCAGGCTTCTGTGTCCTCTCCTTCAGGGACTCTGATAACGTGCTTTGGGTCTTCCGTTGGAGTCCTGCAGCCCCTGGCCCTGTTTGCGCTTCTTTCCCGGTCTGTCCGTTTTCTGCTGTCTTAACGCGTGTGAGCTCCGTTGTTCTGGGTGCACGTGCACTGCCTCTGTCCTCGGTCAGCTCCGTCCTGCCCCTCAGCTCACCCACAGAGCTTCTCACTTCAGTCCCTGTGTTTCTCATCTCTAAAATTTCCATTTGGTTCTTTATGTCTTCTGTTTCCTTGTTGAGTCTCTCTATACTGTTTTATTTGTTTCTAGTATACTCATAACTACCTGTTGAGGCATTTTTGCCACGGCTGCTTTAAAACCTTTGTTAGATAACTCTAACATGTGTTATTTTTTAGGGTTGGTATCTATTCATTGTCTTTTATTCACTTCTCCAGCACTCAGAAATTCTTGGTTCTTAGTATGATGAGTGATTTTCAGTTGAAACCTGGACATTTCTGTGTTATGCTATAAAATATTGGATTTTATCTGACCTGTGTTTTGGCTGGCTTTCTCTGGCAAGGGAAGAAAGATTAGGTGGAGATGGAAGTCCAGATTCCACACTCAGCCTCTATTGACACCCGAGGTGGGGGTTGGGCTCCACATTCCTGCTGGATGGGAGTGGGGGCTTCTGCTCCCCCCACCCTGGTCTCCAGGGAGACTGCAGTGGCTTTTGACCATCGGGTGATGGCGAGAGTCCTGATCCTGACACTGCCCAGCTGGACAGATGCGTCTTTCTTTCCCTCGCTTTCTTGAGGTATAATTCATGACAATATTATATGTTGTTGTTCAGTCACTAAGTCGTGACCAACTTTGCGACCCTGTGGACTGCAGCACCCCAGGCTTCCCTGTCCTTTACTGCCTCCTGGAGCTTGCTCAAATTCGTGCCCTTTGATTTGGGGATGCCATCCTGTCACCCCCTTCTCCTACTGCCCTTAGTCTTTTCCAGCTCTTCGAATCAGGTGGCCAAAGCTGTAGAGCTTCAGCTTCAGTTCAGTCCTTCCAGTGATATTCAAGGTCTATTTCCTTTAGGATTGACTGGTTTGATCTCCTGGCAGTCTTCTGCAACTCCACAGTTCAAAAGCATCAGTTCTTCGGCGCTCAGCCTTCTTTATCAGGTGTACAGGACAGTGATTCCCAATTTTTAAAGGTTATGCTCCATTTATAAGCATGTTTTTTATAAGATACTGGCTGTATTTCCTGTGTTGTACACTATCCTTATAGCTTATTTTATATATAATAGTTTGTACTTCTTAATCTCTTAACTGCTGTCATGCCCTCCCCTCTCTCCCCTCACAGGTAAGCCCTAATTTGTTCTCTGTATCTGAGTATGTTACTTTTGTGTTGTATTCACTACTGTGTTGTATTTTTTTGATTTCACGTGTTTTACCATAACAGCGTCTGTCTTTCTGTGTCTGACTTATTTAAATTAGCACAATATGGAGGGATGCTTTCTTTACTACTGAGTTTGGGGGTGGAAGCCCAGGCTCCTCTCTTGATCTTCCCTGATGTTGTGAGGTGGGGGTGTGGTTTCTTATCACTCAGCAGGGATGAGAGTTCCCATTCCTAATCTACCTTTTTTTTAACTCTACTCCAGAAGCTTTCACTGTAGCTGTGTTCCCTGCTTTTGTTGGTATTTCCAGGTTGGTGGCTTCTTCTGCTCCAAGTCTGAAATATATGAAGCAGAAAGAAAACCAGAAAACTCACTGCCACGTCATTCCTTGGGCTCTGAAACTGTTAATTTGTCTTTTTCTCTCTATCTTTCATGGCTTTCTTATGTCTGTTTCACATACAATGTCCAGAGGGTTTTTTGTTGTTGTTGTACTTAGTGGGAGGAATAGGAAAAAGTCCATCTGAGAAGTGGAACGTCTGAACTTTGTTTTTGAAAGATGTTCTCAAGGGGTATGGAAATCCTGCGTCGACATTTTTCTTTTTATACTTGAGAGTTGTTGCTCTGCTGTCTTCTCTCTTGCATCATTTCCAACAACAAGTCTGTTGTCAGTTTTACCTTTGTTCTTATGTATATAATTTATTTCCACCTGCTTTAAATTTTTTATTTTTATCACTGTTATAAGTAGCCTTCTGTTTGGGTTTTGTTGAAGTTGTCAGATCTGTAAATTTACTCTTTATGTTTGTATGCCTTTTTAGTCATTTAAAAAAATGTTTATTATAATTGTGCTAGTCACTTCAGTTGGGTCCAACTCTTTGCACCCTGTGGACAGTAAGCCCACCAGCCACCTCTGTCCCTGGGATTCTCCAGGCAGTAGTGGAATGGGTTGCCACGCCCTCTGCAGAGGATGTCCCCAACCAAAGAATCGAACCTGTGTGTCTTATATCTCCTGCACTGGTGGACAGATTCTTTACCACTAGCATCACTTGGGAAGCCCCCAATATTTATTAACATTAATAAATTGATATTTGTAACAATTATTATATATATGGTTAACTACTGTACAGTTCTGTTAATTTGGGGGGGTCAGTTTTATGAATTTTAATGTGGATGTAAACCACCATCTCAGTCAGAATGCACAACTGTTCTGCCACTCTTATAAGACTTCCTTGTGCTGTCCCTTTGAAAACAATCATTTCTTAAAATATTTGTCCTGTCTCTTCTCCTTCAGACTCCAATTACATGTATACTGGGGACAACTGGAAGTACTCCCATAGCTCACTAATATGCTTTTTTGTTATTGTTATTTTGAGAGGGTTTTTTTTTTTTTTTGAGGTTTGTGCTTCATAATAGAAAACTCCTGTTGCTAAGTCTTCAGGTTTGCTAATCTTTCCTTTTGTTTGTAATCTGTTATTAAATCTACTTGCTGTGTTTTTCATCTCAGAAATCATACCTTTCGTCTGTAAAGTAGATTTGGCTTTATTTCCGTGTCTCTCCTTAACATGCCCTTGCTTTTTTCTCCATCCTTGAGCATCAGTTGCTCATTCGTGTCCGACTCTTTGCGACCCCATGGACTGCAGCACACCAGGCCTCCCTGTCCTTCACCAACTCCCACAGTCTGCCCAAATCCAAGTCCATTGAGTCGGTGATGCCATCCAACCATCTCATCCTCTGTTGTCCCCTTCTCCGCCTGTCCTCAATCCTTCCCAGCATCAGGGTCTTTTCAAATGAGTCAGCTCTTCACATCAGGTGGCCAAAGTATTAGAGTTTCAGCTTCAGCATCAGTCCGTTATTGGTCTTTTCTGCATCTTCGCATGCCTTGTACTCTTCAGTTAGAATTTTGTGTTGCTGGGTGCTAGATTTTCTTTTTATTCCTGTAAATATTTTTGAGCTTTACTCTGGGACACAGTAATGTTAACTGGAAATAGTTTGGACCTTTTGAGACTTTAAAAGCTTTATTAGGCAGGACTGAGCCACCTTTAGTTTTAGGCGTTTCTTGAATTGAGTGTAGTTGACTTTTTGGGGGCCACATAATTCTTTGTTATAGAGGCTGCTTACTGTAGGGTGTTGAACAGCATTAGTGGTCTCTACCCACCAGATGCCAGTAGCACCACTTAGTATGAGCTAAGGTGGTTTTCATATTTTTTAAAAGCTGTTAAAAAATACAACAGAGACCTTTGCATGTGGAAAAGCTAGAACACTTGAGATTTTGAACCCTTGCATAGGAGACAAGTTCCTATACTGTTTGAGACAAATGGTAGCATAAGAAAAAAAATGTTAATTTCTCCAGTATAGACAATAGTTAAGAGCACAGGCTTTGAAATTAGAAGGATATGATTTGAGCCCAATTATGTGCCTGCCCCTTATTAACCATTTGGCACTGGGCAGATTTTTAACTCTCTGAGCCTCAGTTTCCTTTCTTGTAAAATAGATCCAATATATATTTGTCACTTGGAGAATTAAATGGAAATGAGTAAAAGTATATAGCTCGATAACAGGACACATAGTTACCGTTATCCTTATTTCAGGAGTGTGCTTGTGTTATTTATAATATCCCTTGATGTACATATAGTGTCATATTTTGCTAACTTGGAGGATTATCATCTATTATCTTTCAGGCCATGCAGAAGGATTTTGCATGATGTGTACGATGCAAGCACATATCACCCAGGCACTCAGTAATCCTGGGGATGTTATTAAACCGATGTTTGTCATTAATGAGATGCGGCGTAAGTATCCTCTCTAGCAGTTTATATGAATATTTGTTAGCCAGTTGGTCTTAATGATCTGACTAGTAAACGATGAGCTCCTTGGGTATTGCAGCTTACAGTTTATTGTATATGAATATGTCTTTAAGAAATAACAGTTTTTTAGCAAATTATTTACTATGTAAACACATTTTGAAACCTAAAGCAAAAGATGACAATAAAGTAAAGAAGATGGTATTCGCTTTGATATATAAACAAATTAAAAGTGATAAAACCCTCAAATTTGTTAATAAAATTGATAACTTTTGCAGCATTTTCCCTAGATATTTGGATTTCTATGTTGAGTAATACTAACTCTAAATATTGTCCGCTGGTTTCTTTAAATAGTTTTCAGTTAGCTTTAATTCAGTGAATGAGTATTACACTATACATAGTGACAGGAATTATCAAAATAAAGCTAATTATATTCTTAACATTTTATACTCAGAACTTAGCAAATTTGTAGATAAATTTCACAAGTTTCTATATAATTTTTAATGAGTTTAAAATCTCCTCTTGTAATGATTCTGATAGGTTGCATGAAATTTTTTATGCATTTTCTGCATGTTTTTTTGCAGTAAGCTTTTGTATTATCTTAATTAACTGAGTTGGAATAAAAAATGCTTACAAATAAAACAAAAACCTGACTTTTACTCTGGTATCTAGCTGGGTAATTATAGGGTTGGATAATTACACACTGACAATTTATAATCCTTTTGCCTAAAATGCTGCTGAGGATAAAGAAGTGTTATCTTGGCCCTTAGTACTATTAACAGGCTGGAGGAGGCCATGAAAGTTTTTTTTTAAACATTACTGGATCTTAGCAAAGTTTTAGCCAGGGGTGATTTTGTTTGTTGAATTATATGTGTATATTATATATACTGATACACACACATATACACACACGCACACATATATGGCAGACATAATGTTTTTAAACCCAGTTCTTTAAGAGAATGCTGTTGGCGTGTGTATGTACATACATCTACGGACATACAGCCCCCCAGCTCTAGACATGTATGGTTAAATAATGAAATTGTCATTTTTACAGGTCAGAACTTGTGGAAAGTTGTCAATTTCACATGATTCAAGTTAATATATATCTATATGTTATTCACATAAAGTTATTTGTATATTTACACTTCTGTATTGTTTTTCACTATCATTTTGGCTTGTGGCTATTTAGTCAGTTAGAAATAGGACTGAGATGCTGCTGTGCAGTGGAGAATATAATATGTTCTCTAGGTTATTGGGGTAGAGTTGGATGGGTTCACACTTTGTGTTTTATATAGATTCTCGTAGGGAGTGTTAGTGCCCAAGTTAGGTGTGCACTGACATAACATTTGAGACAAAATTTTGAAACAATACCCGCTAAACTTGAGTTTATTCAAGAATCATCTTATTGCTGAAGACACACAGTGTCTGGGCTCTCAGAAACTCCAGCCCATGTGGGCTTTTAGTGGTCTGAAGGGCTCATCCCAGGTGTTCTCAGGGGAAACTTACTAATGCTGTTTCCTCATAAAATAGTTACCTAACCAGTATCCTGTCAAAGATACAACCTCGAGGGGGAGCACAGCCTGGGCGTATGATAGGCGATGATAAGGTTTTGTCTTTCCTCAAACTCTACAGGTATAGCCAGGCACTTCCGCTTTGGAAACCAAGAAGATGCCCACGAATTCCTTCAGTACACTGTTGATGCTATGCAAAAAGCATGCCTGAACGGCAGCAATAAGTGAGTCAACGCAGCATGGGTCACTGCCCCTGCCCGCCCCGCAAACAGGAGGGGTGCGCGGAGCCCTGTCAGCTTTCCTTTTGACTTTGTGCCGCTCTTCTCAAGGGGTTTGCATTATTTTAAAATGGTTGAAATTTTAAAAGGTGTGCTTCCTATCGCTAGCCTTTGAAGTCTAGGTTTGTTCCCTTTGTCCCTGGGGTCAGTTACCGATTCCTGCAGCCTCTTCTTTAAACCCTAAGCTTGGGCTCTGGGGAATGATGGAGGAACAGAGGGGTCACGCCCCAGCAGGCCTGCGGTCCCTTCCTGAGGCCCCGGCCTGGCCCTGGCTGGCACTCGGCGACCGGGTGGTGCCGGGCTGCGAGCAGGGTCCTCACACTGGCGTCCCGGTCCTGCTGGGGGCCACTGTCTCTTGCTGCCTGCCTCGAGCCGGAGTCCCGCCCTGACCTCCGACTCCCTTAGTGCCGTTGACCACTTCTCACCGCAGACGCACCTTTGACCGGGCAAGGCCGTTCTCTGGCTGTCACCGTGCTGTGCAGCTCTCTTGCGTGGATTCCCCTTCTTTTATGGATGTCCATGGTTTTAGCATCAGTTACATCACCTCTTATTTTTGCAGAACACTTCTCTCATCTCACTGATGTTTTTTCAGATTGGACAGACACACCCAGGCCACCACACTCGTCTGTCAGATATTTGGAGGCTACCTAAGATCGAGAGGTAAACTCTTGGTTTTAAAGGTTGATGATTGTGATCCGCATGTGGTGTAAAAGGATGCAAGGGCTCGGAAAGGGTTAAGAAGGGGCCGTGTGTCCCCCTGCCGGCCCAGCCCCCAGTCCCCCAGCCTCGGTCCTCCCCAGCCCCTGGCCTGGCTTGTGGTTACCCTCCCAGTAGCTTCCTGTGCATGAACAGCCTGGTTCTTTTCACACTGGAAACTTTCTAACATTTTCAGCACATGCAGGTCTAACACAGCCTTTCACAGTTGCAGTCGTATTCCATTTATTTTAGTTCCCCACCAGTGAATTTTTAGGTTGTTTCTAATTTTTGTTGTTATTACCACTAGCGCTTTATTAGCATCCTTGTATACACATACCTTTATGTCCATGTAAAAGTATATGTACACACGATAATTAGAATTTCTGTATCAAAGGATATGTGTTTTCGAATTCTGATGTTGCCATATTCTTCTTCCAAGAGGTTGTACCAGTTTACACTCCAGCCAGCAGAGTACGGTGGACCAAATTAGTGACTCCCACGTGTAGCACTAACATGTTTTGCCCAGTCTGATAGACGAAGAAAGTACCTTCTAGTTTTTGTTTTGTAAACATATGTGTGTGTGCCGTCATTTTAGCAGTTGATATTGCCATACTGATTATACTTTGCTCATCCTTTGTGTTTTGTTTTTATTTCAGTCAAATGTTTAAATTGCAAAGGTGTTTCAGATACTTTTGATCCATATCTTGACATAACTTTGGAGATAAAGGTAAGTTTGGTAGTTGCGGTAGTAGTCAAGTTAAACAAAAATTAGTCATACTTTATATAACTTTATTTATAGTTCTCTTACAATTTAGAGTACACTTGTTAGAGAATATGAATTGAAAACTTCAGTATGCTAAGACTTCATGGGAGGAGCTTATTGAAACTTTGTATTAGGCATCATAGAAAACTTAAAACATTTAATAATTTTATTACCCTTTGAGCTTTACTCTTAATAACACCAGATGGTGACGCCTATATCAGCCAGATTTAGGTGGGGGTTTTTCTTTAATGCTGCTTGCCTTTTTTGAACTCGCCCGTGTTGTGTTGGGTGTAGCTTTTGTTTTTCTGCTCTCAAGTGTGATACATGCTAACGACAGAAGCGAGCGGTTCTGCAGACGTGTGCGAGCCTGTCCCCCAGAGTGAACGCTTGTTGACAGTTTGGTGTACGCTGTTCCCCGGTGTCTGTTCACGCTGACGGGATTACACCTCAGTCTGTCAGGCCACTTGCTGTCTTCATTCCGTTTTGCTTGGGCCTGCTGCGTGGCGTGTGCGCGTCAGCCGATCTGCATGCCTGTCTCCGTCCTGGCGGGCACTTTGAGTTTGTTCCTGTTCATGCTACCGTACATGCTGCTGCAGTGGACAACCTCTGTTTGTTGGTTTTGGCCACACCGTGCGGCTTGTGGGGTCTTAGTTCCCCGAGCAGGGATTGAACCTGGGCCCTTGGCAGTGAAAGCCTGGAGGTCTAATCACGGGACCACCAGGGAATCCTCTGCTTTTTTTTTTTCCTTAGTTGGGGGTGGGGAGGGCAATAGCTTGGTGTGTACATGTGTAAAACTGAACACCATAATGGAAAAAGTTCCTTTCACATAAACCTCGTACTTGGCGTTGTACTTTGGAGTCATCTCTTTCCTCTTTGCCGACACGCGGCGGCGAGTGGTCATGCGCTGTTGGTGCTCTTCTGTCCCCAGGCTGCTCAGAGTGTCAACAAGGCGTTGGAGCAGTTTGTGAAGCCGGAACAGCTCGATGGGGAGAACGCCTACAAGTGCAGCAAGTACGGGGGGCGCTGGTGGGGTGGGGGGGGTGCGGCAGGCTCCGGCCGAGGGGCCGGCTCGTCTGTATGAGCAGCAGGGCTCCTGTTAGCTCCCGAGGCCGCCTGGGAGGACCCTGGCTCTCTGCTCCCCGAGGGCCGGGGCGCTGAGTCTCAGGGTTAACACGCCTTAGACCCGGGGGAGGCGGGTCCTCACTCCTGGGGAGCCGGGTGGGAGGGGAGGGGGAAGACCATCCACTCGTTAGTGCCCCCGCGTGTGAAGGCGGCTGGGGTGGCACGTGCGTGCGTGTCGAGCAGCGTCTCCAGTGACCCCGGTGTGAAGGGTTGGGGCGGGTGGAGCAGCACTTTCTCCCAGAGCAGGCACAGATCTCTCTCTTTCATGGTTGTGTCCCAGGATTTGGGGCAGTACCTGCCAGAATCCTCAAGTTTGAATCATTCTGTCATGTTTCCCCATGAAGCCAAGAGGGCCTCTTTTAAGAAAGGCCTGTTTCTTACGGTTTAAGTAGATGTTCCTTTTAAGTCAGGTAATATGGGTAAACAAACGTTGCTACCAAGTCGAGCCAGACCTCGGGGATAGCGCGGGTTTGGTTCCAGACCAGCACAATAAAGCAAATCTTGCAATAAAGCGAGGTTCATGAATGCTTTTGTTTCCCAGTTTATAGAAAAGTTACATCTACATTATACCGTAGTTTTTAAGTGTGCAATACCATTATGTCTCAAAAACAGTGTACAAACCTTAATTTAAAAATACTTGTTTAAAAATGCCAAAATAACTAGAAGAGTAAGTAACATCAGAGGTCACTGACCAGAGATCATCATAACAGGTATAATGATAACGAAAAAGCTTGAAAAATTGCAAGAATTGCCAAAATGTGGCACAGAGACCCGAAGTGAGCAAATGGTTTTAGAAGGATGGCCCAGTAGACTTGTTCCACGCAGGGTTGCCGCAAATCTTCAACTTGTGAAAAATACAGTATCTTCAAAGGGCAGTAGAATGCGATGCCTGGGTTCAGTCTGGGGGGAGAAGGCCCCCTTTCCTCCTAAGACTGGACGGATGTTTCCTTTTAAACCTCATGGACGTTTCTAGTTGTTACTTCCTTGCTTTTGTATCTGGGCTTTGTTTTCACAGAGTTCTTCTACCAGCCAGTTTTTTGGTTTGTTTTGAATTGAGAGAAACTTATATAAATCTAATTGTTGAAGTATCAGGGACCTGTAGTACCTGACATTTCGGAACTGTCCTGTGTTTTTCATTCATATTAATTAAGCCATCTCCCATATTTCAAATTTTAATATTTTCACTGTTGGATAAAAACGGTGGTATTTCTCATCCAGTGCCTTTCTTTTGGAAACTTAATTTAGACTGTTTCAGAGACATAACGAGGGTAAGACGAAAAAACAAAAGACAACCAACCCATATTAATCTTCTTAAACATCTATGTTTGTTTTTTTCCCAAGGTGTAAAAAGATGGTTCCAGCTTCAAAGAGATTCACTATACATAGATCTTCTAATGTTCTTACACTTTCTCTGAAACGTTTTGCAAATTTTACTGGTGGAAAAATTGCTAAGGTGGGTAGATAATATTATTAACAACTGTTTCTGCCAAGCCTTTCGAGGCTTAGCTGTCAGCAGCTACATGGAAGGTTTATTAGCTGATTTTCTAAGTTCTTCCAGCACTTGTTAGTGGAATAAAATGTCAGAGAACGGAGCTCAGAGTTTGATGTGTGTGTCTACAGGGTGTGTGTGTATGCTTCTGTCCCCGTTAGCTGGCTAGACTTTCCAAAGGCCACAACTGGTGCTTATCACCCGCGTTTGAGCGTCATAGTGAAGGTGCTGAGTGGGTTCAGGGCACGCTTACGGCATTTCAAGTCCAAAGAAGACTTCCCAGCCAGACCTTGCCATTCTTTCACCAGAGCTTGTTTTCTTGTTTATTCATTTGTTTTCTGATTTTTCCGATTTTCTTCCCAATTTCTGAAACTGAAAGTGGTCAGAAATCCAATAACATGCAGAAGAAGTAACTTGCTCCTGAGTTGTTAAAAATAAGCGATGACTTCAAGTCCAGACTTGTGATTGTTAACTGTCTGCCTTGATGGGTTTGGAGAATTCACATAATCTGGATCCTTACTTGCATAAAGGAAATGAAGAATACAGTGGGACCGCACTGAACATACTTAGCGTCAGGCGTGCTCCGGGCCAGCCCTGCCTCTGAAATGAGGTTCCGGGTGTTGGGTCTCTGCCGGAGCGCCATAAGGTGCCATGCGCGGAGAGTCTCCTGCCCTGCACCTTCAGAAATGATGTTCCTTTTTCCTCTCTTCATTCTTGCATAGGACGTGAAATACCCTGAGTACCTTGATATCCGACCGTACATGTCCCAGCCGAGCGGGGAGCCGATCGTTTACGTCCTGTATGCAGTCCTAGTGCACACTGGCTTTAACTGCCACGCTGGCCATTACTTCTGCTACATAAAAGTGAGCTATGTGGATTTTGCTTGTTGCTCTTTACGGTACACCGTACGGCAGCATGGCATTCTTGGGAGGGAAGGGGGGCTTTTCCGGTTGACGTGCGGTAGCCCCTTTCTCTTACAGGTCTCAGGATTGGGGCTCCCCGTGTACCTGATCGACTCTGATACCCCTTTTGTTGGCTGTCTTACAGGCCAGCAACGGCCTCTGGTACCAAATGAACGACTCCATCGTGTCCACCAGTGACATCAGATCGGTACTCAGCCAGCAAGCTTACGTCCTCTTTTATATCAGGTATAGTCAGGAAAGGGCATTTCCACCTTTTCTGTTAAGTCAGAGAGCGCACTTCACTTCATCAGCATGCTTAAATTTCATTGTTTGCTTAAGCAGCATCTCGATGGTGGGGAGAGTATTTGAGGTGTATTTGAGAGTATTGAAGGTGTATTTGAGAGTGGGCCACGCATTTACTGTAGCTCCCAGCTCTTCAGCAGGTTAAAGAAGTGCGCAGAAGAAGGGAAGGGAGTGGCTACAGAGGGCTTCTGCTGCTGGCAGCAAACCGGGTGGGCTGGCGGGCTGGGGAGGCAGTCAGGGGAGGCCCCTTAATAAGGGGGCTCCTGAGGACCCGATGTGGTCGTCTCTCGGCCCCTGGGCAATGGCAGCCAGCCACGTCCCCGGCCAGCCTGGGCCAGCGCCTGCCTGCTGCTGCATGTTTCTGATTCGATAATTCCTTCTGGAGATGTAGGGCCTTGGCATAATCCGCTGAGTGCTCCAAGGTGTATCCATCGGTAGTAGCTGGAAATTCAGAACATCCTGGAATTGCCAGCAGCAGCAGAAGATCACAGATGTGGCGGCGTGTGCTTGTGACAAAATACAATGCAGCTGTTAAAAGTGGTTTTTATATTGTTTTTTAAAATGATAAGAGAAAGTGCTCTATATATGTAGGAAAAGCAGTTTGAAATTTTACATGCTGATGTTGAGGAGATCAGTCCAGGCTAAAGCCTGGAGGAAGATCCACAAAATCTGGATGGCTGGTGCCCTGAGGGGCTGAGGGGGGCACTCTGTCTTTGTTTCTCTCTAACTCTTCAGGACAGCACCGATCTTCCTAAGTGCTGTATGTTTAGAATTAGAAAAATGGAAAACAAAAGAAAAACAGCTTTAAAAAAATTAACCAAAAAAAAAACACCTTTCAGCTAGAATACACAGATATCCGATCAGGATACACAGTGACCCTCTTTGTCTGCTGACCTGAGCCCCCAGCGCCAGCCTGGGCCAGACAGGGACTCTGTGCGCTCCCCCAGGCCGCGTCTCCTGTCGCCCAGGGGCGGAGTGTACGTGAGCTCCTTGGGGAGGTGTCCCGTGTCACCCTGAGTGCTGTCACTCTCTGTCCCCAGGTCCCACGAGGTGAAAAACGGAGGTGAACTCACTCATTCCGCCCACAGCCCCGGCCGGTCCTCGCCCAGACCAGTGATCAGTCAGCGGGTGGTCAACAGCAAACAGGCAGCCTCGGGTTTCATTGGACCGCAGCTCCCGTCTCACATGATGAAGGTAACTCAGCTCCCGTCTCACATGATGAAGGTAACTCCTGAGCAGAGCATCCAGCCCTCTACTCAGTGCTGCAGTCCTGCCCCTGACCTCATCCACAGCTGAGTTTCGTATCCAAAAAATGGATTCAGGCCATTTATTATAAAATACTTAAAACATGGGGGAAATCTCTGAGGATGAACAGTGTGATCCAAAAGGAAGTCAGGGTGTGAGTCTGTCTAAGTCTGGGGACTTCATCTCCCACCTTGGACTCTGTTCACTTCATGGAGTAAATATTTAGGGGTTCTCTATTCATGCTGGCCTCTAGGGAAGAGATGCTGGTACAGAAAGAACACTTCCCTTGCCTCCGTTTAGCCCCTTCAGGGGTGTGACGTTTCTGCCTGCTGTCTGGCTGGGCCTGATCACACACCCCCGAAGGCTGGTCAGAGCAAGTGGAGCGTGTGCCTTCTGGTTCCTGTGACCCTGGAGTCCTGAGTGGAGGCCTGGCTTTTGCTTGACGTAAATGTTGAGATTGCGGACGTGTTGGAATAGCCTGTACACACCGTGGAATAATCCTGTCACCTGTGCCATACTGTCATAACAGCCTTTCAGTCTGACAGGGAGTCACAGCCTCAGCGCTGGAGGGAGCTGGACAGACAGCAGGTTCTGTTCTGGGCTCGGCGGAGTGGCGTGGGACACACCGCCCAGAGCCCCTGCCGAGTGCAGGCGCCGCTGCTGTTGATTTGTCAAGAGGTGTCTCTTAAGCCTTCCCTCGTAGCTCAGTCAGTAAAGAATCTGCCTGCAGTGCAGGAGACCCGGGTTCGATCCCTGGGTCGGAAAGACCCCCTGGAGAAGGAAATGGCAACCCACTCCAGTATCCTTGCCTGGAAAATCTCATGGACAGAGGAGACTGGGGGCTGCAGTCCATGGAGTTACAAAGAGTCAGGCACAGCTGAGCGACTAAGACTTCTGGTGTGTAAGTCACTCAGTTGTGTCCGACTCTTTGAGAATCCCATGGACTATACAGTCCACAGGATTCTCCAGGCCAGAATACTGGAGTGGGTAGCCTTTCCCTTCTCCATAGGATCTTCCCAACTCAGGGATCAAACCAGGCCTCCCGCATTATAAGCAGATGCTTTATCAGCTGAGCCATTATCCAGTGGTAAGTTAGCAACTAATTCAGACAACTTAAAACATTTTGAAGGCCAAACAAAGCTCCTCTGTGAGGCAGAATTCACCCATGACCACCGGGGTGCAGCTTCTAGGTTTTAGCACCAAAAGCTGGGATGTGGAGCAAAATTTCTTGAGTAAGAATGGGAGGTCACAGAAGCAGGGATGGCTGAGCGAGCGTGTCTGTCCACGTGACTGTCGCCGCATTCCTGGGGCCCATGGGAAGTCCCCGGGGCTGGCCCTCCTCCTGCCTGAACTGCCAGGGGCTCCCAGGAAACCATGAAGGAGAACGTGTGTGACTCCATGCCCAAGAGGACCTGCTGCTTTCTGCCAGGTTGGAGCAGGAAGAGTTTGGTCTGGGGGTTGTTGTCCGACAAAAGCAGGTGTCCCTGTTTACCAGAAATTAATTCCCAGAAAACTGGGACCTGTGAAAGGTGTGTGGCAGGCAGGCTCACGTGAGCGGGGGAGGCGTTTCTCATTCCTCACAGAAAAGGAAAAGATGGCCAAAGTGGAAAAGGCCTGCCGCCTCAGGTCTCTGAGTCTGCGGCGGTTTCTGGGGCTCTCACCTGGCTGTGGTCTGCTTGTCCCCAGAACCCACCTCACCTGAACGGGACGGGACCGCTGAAGGAAACGCCGAGCAGCCCCCTGTCAGGTCCCAACGCGAATCCCAGTGTCAGCAGGACTGGTCCTGTGAACGCCTCCCCGTCTGTTCAGAACTGGTCAGTTAACAGGCCCTCAGTTATTCCAGAACACCCCAAGAAACAGAAAATCACGATCAGTATTCACAACAAGTTACCTGTGCGCCAAGGTCAGTCTCAGTCTAACCTTCACAGCAATTCTTTGGAGCACCCCAACAAGCCCGCCCCCTCTTCTACCATTACCACTTCTTCTGCAATACAGTCTACCTCGAGTGCCCCCACGCCGCCCGCCTCTAGTAAGGTCCCAAAGCAGATGGCCCCGAGGGAGGCCTGTTCCAGGCCCGTGATGAACGGCAGGTCCAGGCTGAGCGCGGGCGTGCTGGTCCCCTACGGCGCCGAGTCCTCTGAGGAGTCTGACGAGGAGGCCAAGGGCCTTGGCCAGGAGAACGGCCTCGGGCTGGCTGAGAGCGCGTGCTCCCCTGCTCCAGACGCCGAAGACGGTGAGGCCTCCCCGCACGAGCTCCGAGAGCCCGTGGCTCTAAATGGTGCTACTGGTCCGGACAGCGACCCAACGGAAAACGGCCTGCCCTCGGATGGGGCCCCTTGCCCAGGCCAGCCTGCGCTGCACTCAGAACACCCCTTTCCCAAGGCAAACGGCCTCCCTGGGAAGGTGAGCAGCTGTCGGGGAGCGGGCAGGCGGGCTTCCCTTCTGCCCCCATGTCTGGCGGGTCGCGTGGCTGGGTTTCAGGAGGCGTGGGGGTGGCACTCACAGCTGAAAATCATCTTTGTTTTTTTTATCCTAGTTGATGTCTGCTCCTTTGCCACCTCTTCCAGAAGACAAAATCTTAGAGACTTTCAAACTCGGTAGCAAAGCCAAAGGCTCAGCAGAGGAGAAGAGGTAAGACGGCTGTCCTAGGGCAGTGGGATGCCTGACCGGGGTGCGTATGCTCGCAGAAGGCCTGGGATGAACCTTCTGGATCCTGAAATGACTTGAATAATCATCTGTAGAACTCGTTGATTTTCCTGGTGGGAAAGTCAAGTAAACAGTTACCGGGGCCTGTTAGTCCAGCGCTCACCTCCTCTCCCGCAGAGCCTCCTCCCTGTGGCCGGGGCGTTGTCGGTACACGTCTGACCAGTCAGCATGTCCCACTCAGCGCCCCTCAGCAGGCACCTGAGGGTGTGCAAAGGGGCTGGGCAGGGAGTCTTGCTCTGTCCAGGAGCAAAGGCTTTGTTATGCTCTCTCTGGAGTTCTGAGATTAAATTAATGGTCAGTGTGGTGTGTCTCCATGCTTAAAAACCACACGTCAGTGTCCTGACCTCAGCGTACATAACGTGGTGGGAGTAAAGGCAGGGCCCGTGAGGCGGCGGCCACGGTCACCAGGTGAACAGCCCAGGAGCCAGCACCTCCCACAGATCAAGTCACGTCACCTCAGGTCAGCACCGTGACGTCCTCCTGGAGGACAGCCTTTGGCCAAGCTGTGACCGTCTTTAGATGGACACCTGGGGGTGTCTGTGAACCGGCCAGTAACAGCTGAGGTTTTCTCCCGTGTGAACCTCGGGCCATAGGCGCCTGGCTTGTTCTGCAGAACTGCCTGCCTCAGCCCCTCCCTGCTGGTGCTCTGGTCTCCCCCACCACAGGGACAACCCCCAAATGCACCCCACGTCAGAAGGGCCCTTGCAGGGGACGTGCCCTCACCAAGAACCCCAGTCAGGAGTGTCCCTACTTGAGCCTGAAGAGGGGGCAGCCTGGGTGCTCAGGCCCTGGCACCACGGCTCTCCTGTCGCCCCCGTCGTCTGGCTCAGCTTGTCTTCAGGTGGAGCGTGCGTGAGCATCGTGATAGGTGACCTGTGGCACTCACACCCTGGCCACGCGCACCCCAGCTGCACGTGCGACCTTGAGCCTCTGTCATGACCTCGTGTGTCTTCTCTCTCCCAGACCAAAAAGGGGGCCCGCTTTAGGGTTTTTCTTGTTTTCTGGCAGCTTTCCTTAACTTGAGGAGTCCGTCAAAAGCATGGCAGAATTCGTTTACTGCAGCAGTGGTTCCTCACAGTTTGTTGGTAATTCAGGGAGTTCTTGGCTCTGTTGGGAGGTAACTGCTCTGCCTCTGAGGCTCCAGGAAAATTCGGAGAAAAGGGATCCAGAAAAAAAGTAAGCGCCCTGTCATTATTTGACTTTTGATGGTCTGGACTTAGTTACTGAGAAGAATTAGAAAAATATCTGAAAACCAGAGGCACTTAAAACTGCAGAGTTATTGTTGAAAAATGAAGTAGGCTTGATAGAAATTTTTACGTTTATAATGAAAAAACTTGAAGTTTCCAAAAATGATAAGCCCAGTTTTAGGTTTCAGCCAGATAGAGTAAAGCCATAAAATATTCAGTAAATGAATGAAGTGTTTGTTCATCCCTCTAGTCCACTGACAAAAACCCAGACAGCAAATGAGTAAATGACCCCTGTCCTTCTCTGTCTCTGTGGGGCTGCAGGACACCTGGCTCGGAGGAGAGGCCTCTGGAGCATCCAGAGGCAGAGCTGGAGGCCGGCCACTCCCCTCCCGACATCTCCCGGGACAACCTGGAGTCTGGCTCAAATCTCAGCAGCAAATTCAAGAAGGCTTCGCCGCCCTCGGACCCCAGTATCAAACCTACCAAAGAAGAAGAAGTCTCTGAACATGTTTCGGCAGAACCCGAGGAGGCCGTGCCGAGTGTCAGCACCTTTTGTAACCCCGACAAGGACGCCCTTGGGGACGATCAGCTTCCAGCACCCTGTGACCCTGGAAATTTAACAGACGATCAGAGCAAACCATCCCCGGACATGGGAGGGATGTTACCAGAGCGGCCCCAGGACTCGGTGGCCACGGAAGCCACGGGGAGGCTGAGCCCGGGTCCCTCTGTGCCTTCTGAGGGTGACTGTGAGCCCGAGCCCTTGGGTCACAGTGGTCGGAACAGAGGCTCGGACGCAGAGGGTCCCACTAAGAGCACAGGGGTGTCCACAGACGAGACGCCCTCTCCGCAGCTGGACACGATCACAGAAAACCATCCAGAGGGGCCCCCCGAGCGCAGCAGCGGTGAGAGAGGGGAAGACAGTAAGGCCGGGCAGAAGGCCCCAGAGCCGTGTCCAGTCCAGGAGAAGGTCAGCAGCCTCAGAAAGGTCGACCGAGGACACTACCGCAGCCGAAGGGACCGCTCGTCCAGCGGCGAGCGCGCACGGGAGAGCCGGAGCAGGACCGAGGTGCAGCATCGGCGGAAGCGGCCCCACCGGGAACATGAGCGGCCGCGGCTCCAGCGGCCCCGGCCGGAGCCCTGCACCGCGGCCCCACAGCCCCCCTGCCCCAGCTCCCTGGCCAGGTCGGGCCACCACCACTCCCGGAGCAGGGGCGCCCCCGACCAGGAGTGGGGCCGCTACCACCACTCCGAGGGCGAGCACGCCTGGGCCCGGGAGAAGTACTACCCGGACAGGCTGCGCTGGGAGCGCTGCCGGTACCACCACGACAGGTCCCCCCTGTACCCCGGCCGGGAGCCCCGGGACTGGCGGCCCTTCCACGCTGAGCGAGAGTATGAGCGGCCTGGGCCCTACGGCGGCCGGCCCTACAAGGACCACTACAGAGGCCGCAAGGGCTATGAGCTGGTGGCCAAAGAGAGGGACCGGCACCGTTTCAGCAGCCCCCGGGCGGGCATGGCCCATGCGCCCCCTCCACACCCGGTCACCAAGTACGCCCACGACAGGCTTGGCTTCGGGGCTGAAGATGGCAGCTGCAACCTGGCTGGGCGGTTTCATGAACACGACATTGTTAAGTCACGGAAACGGAGATACGATAGCCTAGAGAATGACAGTCATATAGAAAAGAAAGCCTGGAGAAGCTTACAGAAGGACCCCTTAGAGGAGCCCAAAGTAAAGAAGCATAAAAAATCAAAGAAGAAGAAGAAATCCAAAGACAAACACCGGGACCGAGACTCCAGGTGAGGGGGCGGCTGCATGTGGCGGGTGGCACTTGCCTTCCGCACCCAGCCTGGGGACAGGTGAGGGCTGTGTCGTGTGTAGTTTTCATCTTGGTGGGTTTGGGACTTCCCTGTTTCTATTGATTCCTAAAACGTAGCTCTGTTTTAAGCTATATCTTATTACGTGGTTTTATAAAACGCCTGAAAACCTGGTCTTTCAAGATGTTGCCGTGTTCGGTTGGCGCTTTGTAACTCTGAGTATACATGCAGCATTCGGGAGGTAAAGCTTGGGATTCTCCGACTTCACGGTGGTGGTGGTGGTTAGTTGCTCAGTTGTGTCCGACTCTCTGCGACCCCATGGACTGCAACACTCTAGGCTTCCCTGTCTGTCACCATCTCCCAGAGTCTGCTCAAACTCATGTCCATTGAGTCAGTGATGCCATCCAACCATCTCATCCTCAGTCATCCCCTTCTCTTCCTGCCCTCAGTCTTCCCAACATCAGGGTCTTTTCCAATGAGTCTGCTCCTCACACCAGGTGGCCAAAGTATTGGAGCTTCAGCTTTAGTATCAGTCTTTCCAATGAATATTCAGGGTTGATTTTTCTTTAGGATGGACTGTTAATCTATTTATTCACAGATGTAGTTATAGTTCTGCGTCTGTTGATAATCTGCAACAAATTGTTCAATGAGATTTCAAACTGAGTTTCCATTTCTCAGTTTGAAATCTCATTGGGAAGTTTGTTCTTGTATTTTTTAAAAGCTAAATTGGTCAGCAGTTTTCTTGAAAATGACTTCTCCATGACGAGAGGACTGAGCACAAACACAGTTACTATACACTGGTGTCTCTTAAGATCGAAACCCTAGGAAGAGGTTACCAGAAGCCACAGGTGAAGAGTGGTTACTTGAAGGAAAAGGAAATCAAACCTTCCTTCTGTGTGCCTGAGACACCTGGTAAAGATACTTTCTCCTTCAGCCACTAGTTTCAGGAAAAGTTGGTGGAGTCCTTCCTTTGTCTGGTGTTTTGGCCAGAGCTCCTCTCCACAGTGTTGAAGGCAGTGGTGGGGACAGGTTGAAACTGGTGAGTTTATGGCCCTGGACTTAATTACAGTGAAAACCGCACGTTTAATTAGGAAAGAGTCCCCTGTGTGCGCGTAGTGAGTGTCGACAGAAGTGGTGTGAGTCAGAGAGGACCGCTCTCCTTGGTTGGGGCCCTTTGTTTTCCTAGTGGTCCTAGTCCTGGCTTTGTCTTCGGCAGGCATCAGCAGGATTCAGACCTCTCCGGAGCGCACTCTGACGCTGACCTCCACAGACACAAGAAGAAGAAGAAGAAAAAGAAGAGACACTCGAGGAAATCAGAGGACTTGGGGCGAGATTCTGAACCGCGCTTGCCCAAGGCAGCCAGCTGTGAGACTGTGGACCATTTCCGGAGAGCCGAGGCCTTCCCCCTCGCAGACGGCCTGCCGCTGGAGGGCGCGGCACCTTTCTGTGAGAAAACCAAACACTTCAGGATGGAGAGCCGGGAGGTCAGGTGTCGTCTGTTCGAGTGCGGCCAGGGTAAGGGGGCGCCGGGGGAGCGCGGGGTGAGGGGGAGCGCGGGGTGAGGGGGCGCG
>ML662479.1:1334940-1402854 GCA_007570785.1 Antilocapra americana
GCGCGGGGTGAGGGGGCGCCGGGGGAGCGCGGGGTGAGGGGGCGCCGGGGAGCGCGGGGTGAGGGGGCGCGCCGCGAGCGGCCGGGGGAGCCCTTCCGGGGAGGAGCCCCGGCGGAGCAGCTCGGTCCTGAACCTTGCCCGTGTGAGGAGCCCCTGCAAGTCTTGTCTGGTGACCGGTGCGCGGGCGTCACGCCGCAGGCCCGGGTCTCTGGGGCCCCGGCTGCCGCAGGCTGCCGGGCGCTGGGGTTCCTGTCTGCCCTGCGGGGCTGGGCCCACCTGTGGCTTCCTAGCCTCTTCGCCTTGGGCTCTCTCAGCTGTTCCCCTGACCTTAGACCCTAGAAGGACTGCCGAGTCGGACGGGGCCGGGCCGAGAGCGGGGCGCCACCTGCGGGTGGCCTGCTGTTAGAAAGGATTTGACATTTTTGAAAGGTTGCAAGAGTGCAAAGAAGGCTTTCATTTCACGTGAAAATTTGTGAAATCGATGTGTCAGTAAAGCTGCACCGCAGCCCAACCCCCACCCGCAGCCCCGCGGAGCTGGCAGAGCCAGGCCTGGGCCTTCCATGGACCAGCTTGCTAACCCCCCACCCCGACCCCGAGATGCCCCCCCTTGTGACCCTGCCTGCCGTCCCGGAGCCCCAGAGGCCATGGGTTCTGTACCGTGTCCTGGACCCAGTGAGGTGTCATGCTGGTTCTGGAAGGACCCCCTCCCGTGGCCCACAGTCACGTGATGGTTGGTGGAGGAGGGACAGATGGCCACACAGAGCACTGGCGTTTGGGAGAAGCAGAGAGCATGAGAAGTGGGGTATCTGGGGAGGGGTGGATGCTGGAGGTGCTGGGAGCGAAAGAGAAGACTCTTGGGGCCTAGGAAAGGGAAGCTACATGGCATTTGCTCTGTTCAGATGGCAACAATGTGCTTTTCCACCCTGGTTTCCAGGAACATTTCTGCCGTTTGGGGCAGGGGCTTGGTGAGATGAATCCCTTCTGACTGGGAGGGGTGATGTGGTCTGGGCGGGTCCTCGGGAATTCTGCATGTTTGCCTGAATCTTCCCCTTCAGGCCGCAGGTCTCTGGTGAGGACCACAGCCAGAGGCCGCCAGCCCACCATGGGCACGGCTCACCCACAGAGCTGGCTCAGGGTAGAGTAAGGGTAATTAAGGGTAATTTTACCATGTTCAACAGAAGCCATCCCCAACCCAGCTTGAACTATAAACAGAGAAAATGACTTTGTTCAAATCTGTGTGGTGCTTCTTTAGTAAAGACTGTACAGGTTTTACCATGGAGGACTTTGTTTTTTAGTTTTTACCTTTTCTTAATTACCCTTATTCCAGAGCTGGCGCGCAAAGCCTGGTAGTGGACATGTGGTGGCCCACGTGCAAGTCTTCAGGGGCTGCAGACAGGGGGCCGTTTTCTGTCCTCGATGTGATGGCATCTGATGATGCTCGAATGCCCATTCTGTCCTGACCTCCTGGCAAGGGCCAGCCCTGAGGGCCCAGACTGAGCACTGCTGTCAGCCTTCAGAGGCTGGACCTCTTTGCCTGTGTCTGTCCTGGCATCTTGACCACTCTCCTTTCCTCCAGACTCCTGTTCTCTGGCGCCATCAAGCTCTGGATTTCTTTGGCTCAACATTGAAAGGCCGATGGGTTTGCTGGGATCAAATTGGGCTGTCCCCACAGGGACGTGGCCCTCAGTTGCCATGTAAATGTGTGTTTTCAGTGAAACCCTTGGAAGCACAGCTCATGTAGGATTGATTTCAGGCAACAAACCTAAGTATCTGAGAACTACTTCTAAGCTAATGGTGTGATACACACACAGCACAGGCACTAAAATTTTTGCAAAAACATCATTAAAATGTTTCCTAACCTTTGCTTTCTAGGTGATTGAAAACTTGGCCTCAAAACAAAAAATTCACTAGTTACGGTAAGCTCTTTTCCTCTTTGCATGTTTTTCCTGACCGTTGGTGGAGCCACTGAGGGGCCTGAGGAGGGAGCTCGGGGCTGCAGGGGAGCAGGTGGAGAGTCAGCCCTTGACGGGGGTGAAGTTCAGGCCCTTAGACACGCCCTCCCTCGCTGTAGAAAACGAGGGCAGGTCAGCAGCTTACGTTATTTGAAAGATGGAGAAGCCATTTCTTCACACATGCCTACCTGAGGGCCTGAGGGAAGGGGCCCTTCCTGAGACCCTGTCCTTGAGCTTTGGGTGCCATGCTCCTCCTCACGCTGCACTTGCTTCAGACAAGAAGGGCCTGGCTTGATCTGAATGAGGTTTGGGTGCCTCTTTACAGCAAGTCAAAGCCTTGAGCATCATCTCCAGGCCTGGTGCTCAGTGGCCCCGGTGCGGGGAGTGGTCATGGGGAATGGGGGCAGTGTTCGCTCTCCGGAGGGACTTTCGTCCCAGCGTGTAACTAACTTCTCATCAGCAAGGTGAAGTTTGAACTGTCTACAGAAGACCACCGTGTGGTCAGTTAACACTTATCAGCGTGGCCTCAAGGGGAAGCCCTGAGCCACGGCAAGGAATTCGCAGACTTTCTTCCTAGGGCGGCGGCTCCGAGTGCCCAGCAGAGGGCGCCCTCCCTACTGGCCTCCCACCTACTGCCCGACGTGAGGCCAGGGGGCTTTCCCAGAGACCTGGGGCACCAGCGGAGTGGTGGGGGGACTGAACCGAGACTAGCCCGCCTGGGGCTCACCGGGCCCTGGGCTCCAGTCCCGCCTCCGGGCCACTGATGCGGCACCTCCTGTCTTTCAGATTTTACCGTGTTCAACAGAAGCCATCCCCAACCCAGCTTGAACTATAAACAGAGAAAATGACTTTGTTCAAATCTGCGTGGTGCTTCTTTAGTAAAGACTGTACAGGTTTTACCATGGAGGACTTTGTTTTTTAGTTTTTACCTTTTCTTAATTACCCTTATTCCAAACGGATGAACACTTTCTACAACTGCTGACCATTGTAAAATACTGTGTATATAAATCACATTGAAAATAACGCCCTGGACTAGAACATCTCAAATGCTGCTTAATCACAGACTCAGGTTGATCACTCGTATTCCATGCAGTGCTCCTCCAAGTTAGACATCCGGTGTAAGACCAACCGGGAAACCATGGAATTATTAAAAGTACAAACTGACAGCGTGTATATTTAATTTAAAGACTTATTTAAAGATTCACAAGCTCTCGACTAGACTTTTGAGAGCAGTCTGTTTTCTGTAATGTCTGATACTAGAAACTAATTTGCTTCATATTTTAGTTGTATTCAAGATTTGAAGATGTATTTTATAGACAAGTTCTGTTTTTGAACTTTGTGGAACTATTCCAATCAGTTTACCAGTTATGATGAGTATTTACATTATGAATGTATAATCCAAACATTATTTGTAAGGCCTACAGTATGTTTTTATTACATAACACTTTTTTATACAGTGTCTCTTGTCTTGACTATGATATTGGAGTCAGAGTTGTCAGCTTGGTCCCTTAAAGTTTCTAGTTACAGACAAAATCATACTGTGATTTTATTTTTAATATGGATATGCTATCAAACTGTGATACACTTATAATTCACTGGTCCTGCATCAGGAGATGGAGTGGGGAAAACTGTATTTAATACAGTTTGTATCTGAATAATCTGTATGGTTTATACAGTTTGTGTTGTTCAGAGATGTCTAAAGTTTGATCTTTGTTTTTTTAAAGATTAAAAAAGCACTTGCCCCACTGTAAATATACAGCATGTAAAATTTATATAGTATATAAATGGCAGCAAAGTAAACCTTTTGTGTTTTATTTTTTTTTTTACTGCTGTTTCCACACTTGCTTGCAGACACTTCTCAAAGACTTCTTTCTCTGCATTTACTTTCTTAAAACTTAGTTCTAAAACTCCAGCCACGGGCTTTTGGACCCGCTGGTGAGAGAGTCGGGCGTGGGCTGCTTCACCCGACAGTCTCCCTGTTTTAAAGAACCCGGCTGTAAGCAATCTTACTTAACAATGTGTTTTTATTTACTGAACACAGTATTTGCCATTTGACAGCCATACACTCTCCAGGTTTACCATTCACTTTACAACAAAATTATCAACAGATAAAGGATATTTCTTCATGCACGTTGTAGGAGTATATACATTGAATAACAAACACTCCAGAAGTCAACATATATGTACATTATTTACATATTAACTATTTACCGTAAATAGAAATGTTTTCTAAGAAAAAATAAAACGAGAAATCGCAATGTGTGGTTTCTGGTCTACAACAGACCTAACTTCTCAGCAGAGCACATCTATGTAGATATATGCATTTTAGCTTGAAAAATATGCATTGCTTTATATGCAGCATTAAATGCTGCTGCATCTGTAAATAGCTCCTATTTGGACTTTGTTTGGTACCACATTAAACTGCTCAAGGATGTTCTGTGATCCTGAACACCCACCTGTCTGGGGTAAGTGGGGCTGTGGAAGCCATGCCTCCCACCCAGCAGACCTTCCCTGCCTCCTGCTGTCTCTGGAGGAAAGCTCTTTGGCCAGAGTTGGGACAAGACGAGTAATTCAAGCCCTGAGCGCAGATGGGAGGGTGGCAGGGGGTGAACAGGGTCACACTGAGGTCCAGGCAACCAGGCCCGCTGGCCACACATCTGTCCCCGCACAGCCCTGACCCAGCAGGGCTTCTGGACCAGGCTATCTGAGGGCTTAGCGGGGGGAGGACACCTTAAGCCTGTCAGATTAATACTGTCACAACAAAACCTGGAATTACATGACTTCACGTAACACTCCTAGGGCAAAGGACAGATCCTGAGCACCATGGCCTTCTGCATCATTTCAGGCAAAGAGCTGTCCGGTGAGGCTCCTTCACAAGTGGTCAGAGAAAGATTTCTTACAGAGGTTTCCTTTTGCTCACTTCTCTTAACCCCACCCTGATGCAAACCTCAAAGACAGTGCTGTATCCCCAGGGTCCTACCTGGATCAGACAAAGGAGAGAGAGATCAGTTGTCCCACGCACAATACTGATGGAGCCGGCGCCCCAGGCAGCCCAGGAGCGGGGCTGGCGCGAGGGGAGGGTCTTCGTCAGCAGTGTTTGGTCGGGTGGTCTGGGCAGCATCTTCTCACGAAGATTGGGCTAGAGTTGCATATATGCCAATCAGGCGTTTCGCGAACGCTGACCTGCCTTTCTCAGAACCAGAGGTTTGAATCTGAGGTATTGGTACAGTAGCAAAGCCTAAGCGCTTGGGAGTGAACCAAAAAAGTCAAGTTTGATGCCTGGTAGACAGTCCTGCGTGTGGCCCCCTTTGCAGTCTAGTGTGACTTTAAGCTGCACGAGGCTGAAGGCCCACAGCCATTCCGTCTCAGCATCAAGGCAACTCCTAGGAAACGTTTTCTGTTTTACCTCTCCACACATAGACTGAGGTGGTCTTTCTTGAACTTGGCCTTTGCACAGGAGAGGTGATGACCTCTCAAGTGTGCGAACTGAACAGGTGGGTACCTTCGCAGTGGGGTGGGGAAAGTAGGTAGGTCCCACAGGGAAGGGACCCTCCACCAAAACAGCCCACATGGGCGAGAGGGTCCTATCTATAATGTGCGGGGGTCCTGGTGGTAGAAATGAAACTTGGAATAAAAGCTATGTCACTGGCCCCGCCCTGAATGTCCCACCTGTGCACCCTTGGGCCATCTCTACGGCGTGATGGGCCCAGCTCCCCAGCGCACACTTGAGCACTTCTCACTCAGCCAGCAGCACCTGACAACCTCCCGGTCAGGCACCTTCTCCAGTCCGACCACCAGTGCATATTTGGGGCTTTAAACTATTTACAGAAAAGCCTAAGTGCTACACACCCTCATCCCCAGCCTGTGCTTTCCCTTCCTGTAACAGACCAAATCTCTCAGAATGTGGAGGAAGATTCTCTCTAGGGTCCTTACATGTCTACACATTGCATTAATACATCTAATCAAATCATTGTAAGCATTCGTTCAGCCAACAGGCCTTTAAGTAGTGAAGACAGTGGTCACAGCGGGCCTGAACCATGGTTTTGGCTGGACCACGTGACCCTGCTGTTCGTGGGTGTCAGAAACGGGTCAAATGTGAGCAGTTTCATGTGGTTCAATACACACACTCCGTCCTGGGATTTAGCAGTTACAGGATAAACACCCCAAAACAAAATTTAACGATCTGTGTCTTTAGAAAAGTTACCTGTGGGGCCACGAGGACTGGGACCCCTTGAGCCCTACCCTGCCCAGGGTGTGTCCTCAGGGACGCGGGGGTCTTCCTCCACCAGGGGGCGCCCAACTCCCCAGTTGCTGCCCAAGTGAGTATGTAACTTGTTCTCAGGGCACAGTATACACGTGTCCAGAAGTTAAATTTATAGCTGCCATTCTAAAAATACTACTGTTAGAAAGTATCTTTCATCATAATTTCAGAATATAAAAAGGCGTATAAAAGCTATAATCCTATATATCTGAGAAAAAAAACTCAATAAAAAAGTGGTAGCTTTTCCTTTCCTGTTATGATACAAAACAGCGGCTTCCAGAACGGCCCACACCACCACTGCCACCCAGGAGCACACGTGGCCCCTTGCCTGCCCCGCGGATATTCAAGGCTGGACCACCACCAGGCGCAGCTATGGGCCGGGACTTCAAGAAGGATGTCCTCGGAGCCGAGAGGGCAGCGGTGGGAAGGGGTGACGTGAGGCTTCTTAGATCAGCAGGGGCTGCCGTCCCAGAGGAGACAAAGGCCAGGCCGTCGAGGTGGTCCAGGGTGTCGCAGGGAGCCCCCAGTCACTCTTTGCTGTGGGGTTTCAGTTTACTTTTACCTGCTGCTCACCAGGCAAGCTCTATTTCTTATTGGCAATTCTCCTTTTCCTCGTGGCCAACATGTCATAGAAAGGATCCCTGCTGATACTCGCTCTGGGAGAGAGGGTAAAAAAAACTGGGTTAGGATGGGAGGAGCAGTCCCTGCACACAAGGCCCCATCCCTCAAGAGCGCCCCACCGGCCCCAGGCCCCGCCCCCGGGTCCGCCCCCAGCCCAGGCCCTGCCACACCCACATACTAGAGCCCGCCCCTTGTGGCCTACCTACCTGCAGGCCCCGCCCCATGACACGCCCACAACCCAGGCCCCGCCCCGGCGGGCCCGGGCGCACCTGATGGACTTCATCCACTCCTCCTTCTCCTCCGGGCTGGGCGCCGAGATGCGGTACACCACGTGGTTGCCCTCCACTACCCGGCCGTCCGCCTCTGTCTTACAGGCTTTGATGACCTGCCCTTTGTGGCTGGGGTTATACAGCTCGAAACAGTTCTGGTGGAGACAGACAGGGCTGTCACCCGGCGCCGAGGGAGCAGGAGGGGAGGGAGGGCAGCGGGGAAGCCAGCTTACAGGTTTCCGCGGGTCCTCCACCTCCCTGATGCTCAGGTTCTCCAGCGGGATGATGCCCCGGGGCTCCTTATCCTGCGGGACAAGAGCGCTCAGCCAGTCTCCCCCGCACCCGCCGAGAGGGTCCCGCGCCCTCGACAGCCCGCAGCCCCAGCCCCAGGCTTACCGTTGTGTATTCAAAGTAATACAGACAGTTGTCGGTGAGGATGAACCAGCGCCGCTTCCAGGTCTTCACGCGCCCCCCTAAGAGCAGAGGGACCCCGTGAGTCCAGGCAGCGCAGGTCATACATGGGCTACTGTGCTTTTCAGAAATGCCACTGGGGCCGAGCTGGGTTTTACGCTTCCTCCTTCGTGAAAACGTTTTCCGCCCCTGATCCTGGCCACCGTGTGCGGCCTGGCCCGCCCGTGGCTGCTGGGGGCCCGCATGCACCCCCGCCCACCTGCAGGGCACCCAGATGACCCGAGCCTTTCCCAAGTCTGCTTCCTGGAAGAGTTAGTCGTGATGAATGGTCTTAATTTCCCCACATGGAAATGACAACAGGATGAAGTCAGCGCCGCTGCCGGTCTGTCCAGGACTTAATCCCGTTACGTCAGGGCCGTCATCGCATTACTGAGGACTTGGGGCGGCCCTGGGATCCATCAAAATCGATTATGGCCTTGGCCCAGGGAATTATTAGATTGAATTAATCTCTTAACAAGATCTGGGACACACATGCATATACACACACATACACACACAGCTCATCTGCACCTACTTTCCTTATACTACGAAAAAATCTTTTACTCTCAAATATTCAGCAGAAACCAACTGGCTTCCATTTCTATTTCTAGTCTCTGCTTCCGACATGAAGTTTAAAAACAAAAGTTGAGAGAACATGCGCCTGGTGACATGTCGCAGCAAGCAGCGGCTGCCCCGCCCCCTGGCTCCCCTGGTGCAGGCAGGTGAGACCCTCGTGGCTGAGGGTCATGGACCTGGTCCCTGCTGTGGGAAGCTTGAGGAGCCCATACGGGGACATGGGGGACATGAAGGCTGCCCGGGATTCGAGGCACGAGGGGCTGACATTTGGGGAGATCTGGGGGGAGGAGACACACACGTACACCCAGCCACAGGGAGGGAGCCCCGCCAGAGGTTTCAGTGCCACTGAGGGGTCCTCGGAGACTGGGATCCTCATCCTTGGGTCACTGATTAGACGGCTATCCTCATGATGGCCACAGGCTGGCTGGGCAGGCAGAGCAGGCATGTGGGGCGGCAGCCTCAGTCATGCCCTGAAGAGAGGCCCCAGATTCCCCTGCTCCCCTAATCTCACTTTCCATCCCTGCCAGAAGTATCTGTCCACATTCCACTGTCCTTGGGGGCCCTCAGACCCTGAGGCCCCTTCAGGCCTCCAACCCCCAAGGCCTCCATCCCTCGAGGCATGTCTCAGACCGTGGGCAGGGCTCTCTGTTCTCCTGGAAGGCCTCTTGGCTCTTCTGCACCCAGACTCCTGCCCTGCTACACCCAAGTTCAGAGGCACCTCCAGAGGAGCCCAACCCCTGGTCCAGCTCTTGAGACCAGGGGAGCCTCTTGGGCTGGGGGCAATTGGCATCAAGATGGAGGTGTGTGGTCGGGCGGACCCCGAGTCCGGCCCAGCCCCAGGCCACCTTTCAGGGCGGCAGCGGTAACACTCGGTCTCTGAGCTCCAGCAGGTTTTGCTGCTCTGCTCATGTATGTATTTGTGGCTGGGCTTGTGGGACAAGGGGACACACATACACACACGCACAGCACCACCGCCCCGCAGGAAGGAGCCTGGCTGCTCCTGACTAGGGTGGATAGAGGCAGCCCTTTTCTCTTTGTAAACGCCTGCTGCCTGCACGGTTGTTAGCAGACACAGGCTCTCGTGCGTACCGCGCAAGCCTCTTCTCCATGCCAGCTCTGCGCCGACCACACTCCTGTCTGTGTTAACACAACTGACTCACTCTCAAAACACAGTGACTACACAGACCCTCATTAAGCACCATCACCAGGCTCTGCTCTGGCGGGGCACCTGGGCCTCCTGAAAGCACCATTTCCCCTAAGATGAACTTACACAGCAAACCCCCAGCACGGTCACGCCGGGACCTCGGGTTCCTAACCTAGGGTGTGCGTGGCCACAGTCTGGCTTCTCTGCCTGTGTGTGCAGGCTGTTCAGGGGCCCAGGGCTGTGTGTCTTCACCGAGTACAGGTGTGCACCCAGGCCCAGCCTGACATACCCTCAGCACCCGCCTCCTGCACCCCTAGGGGACCGACACCCAGGGACCCTTCGCAGGGTCAGAACCACAGGCAGGAGTCTGACGTGCTAACCAGGCAGGCCAGGCGCTGGGATACCCCGGGGGACGCTAACAGCTCTGAGAGCAGAGCAGCCGCGGGGGCTGAGGCTCCAGGCTGCAGGTGCGACCTGTGCCATCACCAGCTTTGTGGCCTTCAGCCTTGAGTCTGAGGACATAGCGGGGGCTGTGGGAATGGGGGAGCAGCAGACCCCGGGCCCTGGCACCAGCTGGCCCTGGGTCTCGTGTCGGCGCTCTGCCCCAACGCTGTGGTCCGGTTATCTGCTCAACCAGATGACAGGCTGGAACACAAGCCCTGGTGTCACACATCTGGTTCAGTCTTTAGAGCCACCTGCTGGCTCTGGGGGCACGCTGGCTGCCAGGCAGGCCCGTGCGGTCACCATCCTGGGGGCGCTTGCTGGCGACAGAGAACAGGAAGAGTGCAGCTGCTGCCATTCTGGGCCCCTTCCTCATGCCCTCATCCCAGCCCACAGGCTGGGTGGGATCTCGAAGCCTGGTGTGTCTGGAAGGTCACTCAGGCATCACTCAGGGTCAAGGCCGAGGTTCCGGCTTTTTAGGCAAAGATCCAGAAGGCTTCCGAACCCTGGACCAGCCAGAGAAAGGTCAGAGCCAGATCCCAAATCAGGACAGCCGCCCGCGCGGCACACCCCTACGCCGGCCACACTGTCACCAGGCCCATGTTCATCCTCTCTCGATTAGAGACTCAAAGCACCAGCATTCCTGCAGGCCCTGGTGTCTGACACCCTGTCTGGAGAGCGCCCGCGTCATCCGGCTCACCTCACAGGCTCTACTGGCATCAGAAGGCAGACTCTCAACCCCCACCAGAATGAAAACTCCCTACCGATCCCTAAGGTAACCCAGAAAATATAAGTGCTCTCCTGCTTGTCGATAGTTAAGAGGTTCTCAGCACGCTTCTCCCATCCAAGTACTAACCAGGCCTGGCCCTGCTTAGCTTCCGAGGTCAGAGGAGAGCACCCGCATTCTGACCCACGCGCCTGAACTCTGCACAGGTGGTGCAAACACGCACTGCCTGGTTAGTGGGATGGGCGGCGGGCGATGCGCTCAGGCCCCAAGGACGCGGAGGGGCGAGCTGGTCTCTGCTCGGCATCTCCACGCACCTCGGTCCCTCACTCCTCGCCCAGCCGCAGAGGGGCGACGCGGCCGCGGCACCTTGCCCTGCGTGGAGGATGAAGTGAGCCCGGCACGTCTGAAGCCACGAGGGCCAGATGGATGGCAGCCAAGTCGGAGCTTCACACGAACCGACAGAGAGGAGAGGAGAGGAAAGAGCAGCTGGCAAGGGGCAGGAAGCCGCTGGGTACGTACCTCCTAACGCAGGACAAGCAGGGACAGCCCGTCACAGAACAGAAAGGTGGGAGCCACAGGCAGAAGGAAAACAACAAGAAGGCACATTTAAACCACGCATCGAAAGTCAGCCACTCCGAGCCAAGGGGGGCGGCACCGCCGCAGGAGCAGAGCCCGCGGCGGGCGCGCCTGGCCGCCAGGGGACAGTGTGCGGGGACCTCGGGGAGCCGCCGCCTCTGGCGCGCGGGGAGGCGCTCCGGGCACCGCGGGGGCTGCGGCGCGGGCGCGGGCGGAGGGGCCACGGCGGGGTCCCGCCCCCGGCGCCGCCGCTCACCCAGCTTCAGGAGCCAGCCCTCCCGGTCGGGGTTGAAGAACGTGTGCGTCAGGTCGTTGCCGTCGTCCTCGGGGATCTTGAACGGCTCGTTCTTGATGCTCTCGTAGAGGTTCCGCAGCAGCTCCTCGGGCAGGTCCCCGCCCTCGTTGACGCCGCGGTTCATGCTGACGAAGCGCTCGGCCGTGGGCTTGTCGCGGACGTTGTGGTTGTGGAGGCTGGTGTTGAGCATGATGATGGCGAAGGACAGCACGTAGCACGTGTCTGGGGGTCAGGGCCGCGGCGGTCAGCGCGCGCCCAGCCCGGGCGCCCCGCGCCGCACCCGCCCGCAGCGCGCGCTCACCCGTGGACTGGAAGACGCCGGGGTTGCAGAGGCAGTAGCGAGCAGCGAAGGCCTCCATCATGCGGTCGATCTTCTGCGCCTCGCCCGGCAGCCGGAAGCTCCAGAGGAACTGCCTGCAGGGGTGGGGGTGGCGGGTCGGCGGCCCTGGGACCGGAGGCCCCGGCGGGCGGCCGCAGCGCGCGCCCTGGACGCGAGGCGCGCCCGCCGCCTGCGCGGCCCGCGGCTGATGGCAAGACCCGCGCCCTCGTGGCCGCACCCCAGGCTCGCCAGGCCTGCCCCTCCCTGAGACACCCCTGTCAAAACGCGTCACCTAAACCTGGCGCCGCCAGCGCGGCCAAGGCCAGGGCCAGGGCCAGGGCCGGAGCCCACGGCAAAGCAGCAGCCACCTGGGTCCACAGCTGGGAGCATGGGCCAGGGCGGCCCCCTGTGGCAGGAAACCCACCCCTCCTGGGCACACGCTGGGCCTCCGCGTGGTTAGTGTGCCAGGCCAAATGTGGCATCAAGTGGGCCCAGGCCTGGCAGCACTGAGACTGCAGCCAGCATGGGGGGGGGCACCCACACCTGCCAAAGAGCATGCCAAGTGAGAGAAGGCGAAGCAACCCGGAGCGGAGCCAGAACCTGGGCCACAAGGCGGCGGGAGCAGCCCACTCCCCACCCCCGTGTCTCTCTCTGGTGGCTGCAGTTACCAGAGGGTCACTGCCCAGCACCGCTGTGCCCCCCGCCCCCCCCCCCACCCCCACCCCCGTCACGAGCAGGGGATGAACGCTCACCTTAGGGCCTGTACAAGGTTGAGATCAGCAAACTCGTGGAGTTCCACAAAAGCCTGAAGAACTTTAATGTTAAATTCATCCCTAGGAAATAAAATGGATTTTACAGCCTCACTGCATGCCATTTCAGTCGTTTTATCAGACATTTCCTAAGCAAGTGTTCAAGAGATTTAATATCATATGACTAAGACAAGTTATTTTTTCACAGCGCGTTTGTTTTCAGGCTCAGCACAAAGGAGACCCAGTAGGATGTGGAGTTCACTTCGCCATCAGTACGAGTCAGGGTGAGACCCCAAATATGAGCCTGACTGCCAAGGTTGAGTCCCCCGTGCTGAGCGCTAAGGTGCCCACCCAGGTGCGTGGTGCAGAGACTCAACCTCAGAGCCATCACGAAGCAGGCACCAGTCCCAGGTGGGATTCTGAGGCTCAGAGCCGGGAAACAGCACCTCCAGGGTCACGAGCCAGAAAGCGATGTCCTGGGCTCAGAGAGGAAGACGGTTTGGAGGTGATGCCTGCCATTAATAGCTAGCTTTTAAAAACTAAACCAAGTGTGAGAATACCAGTAGTTACTGGGTCGCATGGTAAGTTCGCTATTTGGAAGAACTGCCAATGACTTTCTCAAATGGCCGCACCAGTTTTTTTTTTTATAGCCACGTATGAGGGTTCCAATTTCTCCACATCCTTGCCAACATTTATGATCTTTAGTGACAGCCATTCCTAGTGGATGTGAACAGCCACCTCACTATGGTTCTGGTTTGCACTTCCCTGATGACTCCTGATGCTGATCATCTCACCACATGCTTACTGGCCACTGTGCTTATGGCCTTGTCTTACGCCTGCTTATTCTCGCTGCACAGGGAACAGGCTTAGTTGCCCCAAGGCATGTGGGAGCTTCGTGCCCCAACGAGGGACTGAGCCTGTGCCCCCTGCACCGGGCTGCCAGGGAGCCCCCGGTCCTACGCCCACGTATGTGTATCCTCTCTGGGTGAGCGTCTGTTCAAACCCTTTGCCCACTTGACGACTGTCTTTTCATGACCGAGCTGTGAGAATTCTTTTTATATACCAGATACAAGTCTTGATCAGATTTATTTCTGACCTGCAAATATTTCCTCTTATTCTGTGGGTTGTCTTCGCCCTTTCTTGATGATGTCCTACAAGGCAACTGATGTTTTGGAATTTAATGCTTCTGTCTTTCTCTTTTGTTGTCATATCTAAGAAGCCCTGGCCTAATCCAAGGTCACAGACTTATCAGTTTTCTTCTTAGTGTCTTATAGTTCCAGTGCTTATATGCAGGTCTTTGGTGAGAGATCTAGGGCTGCTTTTTTGTGTGTGCATATCCAGTGGTCTCAGCACCACGTGATGAAAGGACTGTCTTCCCTACCCGAACAGACTTGGCATCTCGTCTGATGGTCTATGTGAGGGTCTATTTCTGGATTCTCAACTCTGTTCCATGACCTATATGTCTGTTCTTACACCAGTACACCAGACTGTCTTCATTAGTGGAGCTTTGGTCTGTTTTATAATTGGGAAGTGTAAGTTTTCCAACTTTGTTCTTCTTTCCCAAGATGGCTGTGGCTATTCTGGGTTCCTTGAATTTCTGTATGAATTATGGGATGAGCTTGTCAACTTCTACAAAGAAATTAGCTTGGATTTTGCTAGGGAGTATGTTAAATTTGTTTATCAAGGTGTAAGGAGCTGCCATTTTTGCAACATCAAGTTTTCCTCGTACCCCCAACTAACGGGGCAAGACGACCGCTGAGAGAGCCAAGGCTTCTGTGCAAAACATCCCAAGGAGGTCACGATGCTTTCTGGGGCGAGCAGCGGCCTTCTCACCCAGTCCCCAGGTAAGCAGAGGGCCCCAGAAGGTCACAATGCTTTCTGGGGCGAGCAGCGGCCTTCTTATCCAGTCCCCGGGGTGAGCAGAGGGCCCCAGAGGAGCGCAGACCCCACCTGGCCCCAGGACTGCCCCCTGCCCCTGCTCACAAGAACACAGGGGAGGACGTGGCTGCATGGGGCTCACTCGGTCCTGGGGAGCATGGGCACCCCCGGAGCCCACGTGACAGACCCCAAGGCAAGGGTTGACCTGGGCAGGCGGGTGGCCCTCTCCCCTTGAACTCACCTTTCACCGAGGTAGTCCCCAATGACGGTCTTATTCAGGCCTTCTCCTTTATACAGGAACTGGGCCACATCCTCCGGGGAGCTCTGCAGCAGGTCATTCTCTATTAGAAACTGGATTCCCTGGAGAGGAGCGTGAAGGAAGCAGCGCTGAGGAAGGTCCAGAGCCCACGCGCCACCGCCTTGCTGGTTCGGACACAGCCGAACTGACACGCAAGCACGGCGGGGTGCTCCCATCACCGGAGTCATCTCACCCATCAAAGAAAACGCTTCCAGGCCTCCTGGCAAGCGAGCGGGCTAAGGACAGACAGGCTGCAGAGTAACCCCTCCTGAGGGTCACCAGACATCATAAAGGCAGAAGGAGCGCGACACAGAACTTCCCCAGCTCAGGAAAAGGGCCTGTGCTGTGTGTGAGAGGAGCTCGTCCTACACAGCTGGCCAACCCAACGCCGGTCCCAAGCACCCGCTCCCAATCCTCCCTCCCAACTTGAAATGACCTTGTGAACAGATCGGGTCAAAGAGACAGTTGAAGTCTGTGAGGAGGACCCGGGAGACCTGCTCGTTTTCTGATAAAAGGGGACTCCTGAGCAGCACGGCTCCTTCCTCCTCCTTCCTGCTGTGAATGCAGATGTGATGGCAGGAACCCTGGCAGCCGACACACAGTTTGGAAACACCAAGAAGAACACAGAACCCTGGGTCCTAGGACCTGGGGGCAACTTGATGCTGTGACACCACCTCTACTGTGAGAAGACTTACTGTGGTGTAAGCTGTCTTCATGGATGTACTGCCACCTGTGGCTGAACACATAATAGGTCACCATGCCACTGAACTCAGGCAGTCAAATCCATACCCACCGAGCGACCTACGGAGCCTGCTGGACCCAAACTAGCCATGCTCTGGCTCGCGGGAAGCCCAATGAGAGCAAAAGTCTACCTCCGACACAGCTTCTGAGCTGCTTTCAAAATACACACTAGAAAGCTTTTAAAGGAAGAGGGAATTTTGCCATCTATTTGCCCAGAGGTTGTTTCTACAAATGCAGAGGTGCCTTCCAGCTAAAAGTCTAAAGGCCCAAGGCCAGGGCTCCCTCGCACGATCCATCTGAAAAGTCTATTAATTTTTTAAACACATGAACATCCCCAACAGCCTCATCTGGAATTTTTAAAAACTGGCAGCAACCCAGCAGTAAGAGAACCGTCAAGTACATTCTAGCACATTCACACAATGGACCATAGAATCAGACAGAATAAACACGGGCATGGATAAAATCTATAGACATGACGCAGAGCAAGAAGACTCAGTATACTGTAATTTCCACCTACGTAAACTTTTAAAAAGGCAACACGCAGGTGCCCTGCATCTTGGTCTGGGTTGCAGTTACACGTGTTTTTGCATTTGTTAAAATTCTTCAAGCTGTACATTTAAAATCTACGCACCATGTTATTCTTCAAAAGAAAAAAAAAAGTTTACTGAAGAAACCCAGTAAGTCTGACAATCCTAAATTAACTGCCCTATATTTCTGGTGGGAGCTTAAGTGGGTACAGCCACCTGGGTATCATTTTCAGAATGTAAAGACACACACCGGGACAGAGCGTTCTGATGAGAGGTGAGCCGTGTCCTCACCCAGATTCCTAGAAAACGCCAGGGACAGGGGCGGTGCCCGGGTGAGGGATGGAGTGAGGCGGGGGAGGCAGGCTGACTGCAAATCCATGCCAAGGGGTCAGAGGCAGGTCATTCCCCACGGCCTCAATGGAGTAACTGTCGTGAGGACTCGACGGGCTATGGACGAGACGGTAGACTCTGTGCCCCCAACATCGCAGGGAGCGGGGGAGAGGGCCTCTGAGGAGCCCGAGGTCTGGGGACACAGAACGGCAGAAGCTCCCCGGGGGTGCAGATCTTCATGACCACCAGGCTGTGATACCAGTGAGGGTGGTGGCCCAGTGGCCACTGGTGCCAGCCCCCCGGGAAGCCCACCGCAGCGGCCGCCTCCCTGGTGGGGGTGCTCATGGCCGTGGGCCCGTGGTGGGGCTGCGGCTGTGAAACTTTACTGTGAGCTCTGGTTTCTTTGCGCTCTGTTTTTTGGCTGTGCTGCAGAGCATGGTCTTAGTTCCCCGACCAGGGATCGAACCCTCGCCCCCTCGCAGTGGAAACGTGGAGTCTTAACCACCGGGCCACCTGGGAAAAAGGCCTTTTTAATCCGGCATCTCGCCTGTGGGTTTGCTTCTGGCTTAGACACGTACTATCCCAATACTCCGTTTCTGAAGACCAGAGGTCTTAGTGGTGAATGTAAATCACTTTCCCAGAGACTGTGGAAAACGTTATCTCATCCTTGACTTGGCGAGGCTGAGGACATGGTGGCTGTGATTTTCATTTCTTCTTAGACAGGCTGGTCTCTCCTTTCTGGAAATTTCATGAGCTCCTCTTTATCCACAAGTTTCCCGATATTTCACTCGATACAGCAGCGCATGCAGGTCTTTTAAAACTGTATATCCTGCTTGGCATTTGGTGAGCCCTTTGAGTCTGAGGAGCTGATCTTACTCCAGTTCTGAAATGTTCCAGTAGTTCTGTGGAACCAGGAGGCTGCTGGAGGGACTAAGTGCTTCCTCCACACAGCTCCTGACAGTCACTTCTCAGTAAACCTTGGACCTCGTTATTGCAGGTGTGATGCGGAGTTCATCGGATTCCTCGGCCCCAACAGCGAGCAGAGCGTCTCAGGCCGAGTGGGGACACCGCCCTCAACTGTCTGTTCTCAGAGAAAACCTGACTCTCTCCATGAACTGGACGGCCTCCCCCAAGCTGCACCTAAAAAAAACTTAAGGCCTGGCTTTTCAAACTTCCACCGGTTAGATCATCTCCCTCCAGCGCCTGTCACATCTACTCTGTAAACAACTTCCAAAGGAAAAAACACCAAATAAAACCCTCATTACGAATCCCAAATATCAGATCATTACCAAGTTCAAAAAACTGCTCCCCTGACGGTCTGGAGTTGACTCATACCTCCTAAGCAGAGAATCAGGAAGCAACAGGAAAACCCTCACGGCGGCCTGAGCACCCAGCTAAGCGAGAAGCTCCTGTGCCTGCAGGCGTGCTGCATCTGAAGGAAACGCCCCCTGGAAGCCCTTGGATGGGGACTCTCGGTACGGACTTCTGTAACTAACGTGCAGCCAAGCCCGTGCCTGGACGCTTACCTTTTTGGGATCCATGTTGAACTTCTTCCTTCCCATGGCGATCTGCTTGTTCCTCTGAGTCGTTTTGCTGTGTATGTGGAACAGTGAAGAAGTTGTTACTGGACGTCTGCACAGAGCACAGGAGTCCGTGTCCCCTGACAGGACAGCTCAGGACGGAACGGGCACAGCCCCCAAACGCCCCTGCCCAAGGGTCCCCCAGTCTCCCGGGTGGGCGCAGCTCAGGACAGCCACGAGGCTCTTCCCTTTCGTGGTGATGAACCACTGAGCAGAAGCAGAGCTCCCGGTTAGAGAGAGGGCATGTCGGGGCAGGGTGGTTCAGAGGGGCATGTGCCCGCTTCCTCAGCGGCAAGGCCGGACAGTGAGGGGTGGCGGAGAAGGACCAGCCCCCACAGGCTCCCCGGGCCTGGCCCCGCAGCCCCCTCTGCTGCCGTCACCACGGTGTCCTGAGCTTGGCCGGCCAGCGGGGTAAAGGGGCCGCCGCGGCCGCTCACCTCTCCTCCACCGACGTGAGGTTGTCGATCTCTGTCATCACTTCTGCGATTTCATACTTCAGCCTCTGTCGGGACAGAGCACGCGCTGTGGGGCTGACAGAGGGGCCTCCACCTCCCAGAGACGTTTCAGGCCCCCAGGTTCGAGCCACCCTCAGGTGCGTCGGGACAGTGGAGAAAGCAGGACTGCTTCTCGACAGAGAGCCTCCCAGCCAGAGCCACCCCCACCAGGAGCAAACAGAATGACCGCCTGTCCACCTCCCATCAGAACGAGAGCAGAGGGGCCCAGTGGGCAGAGTCTAGAGTGAGTGTGTGTAAAATCACAGGCTTAAAAAGATACAAACAGCAAAAGGAAGCAACAGGTCCCGCCACACGCCACCACATGCCCACCTGCCATTGCTGGCACCCAGGTTCTCAGGACAGCCTGGGCGAGCCTTAAGCACAGGTTGGTACCAGGCCCCCCCACCGTCTCTGGGCGGTGTCTGTCACTTGGGTGAGATGAGGCAGCCGAGGCCTCACGGAGGGACGGGCCCTCCCCGCGGACACAGCTCTGAGTGCCTGGGCCTTGGCGGCCTCAGCTCAGAAGTGAGGTCGTGAGAACCACACGAGGCTCCGTGGGCACTAGGGTCACTACGTTCACATCGGAATGTTAGCCTCAAAACGTACTTTCAGCCGAAGCACACATTCTGGGTTACCTGATTTTTCCAAGAATGACAGGTAACCACAGAAGAAAGTTTCAGACTATCTCTCAACTACAAGGAAATTTTTATCAAGACCCTATGATCTTTGGGGCCAAGGAACTCCAGACTCAAACCGTGAGCACCTAGAAAGGAGCTGCTGTCTGGACACGGCGGTCCCACGGCCAGGGGCGGGGAGGCGGAGTGGACCTGGGCTCTGCTCAGAGAGCAGCCGCACGTCCGATCCATTTCCGCGGGAAGCCGCTCCTTGGAATCATTCCTACAAATATTACAGACGCACCAACTCGGAGACTGCGGCCGACTCCTGCACCTCCGTGGGGCCTCCACCCCGTCCTGAGCACATGAGGATGGAGGTGCGACACTGTCTGCATTTATCCGGCACTCTGCCCCCACCAGCTGGTAGGTGCTGGGTGCTCGGCCAGAACTCGATACCGGTTTAGCCCTTTATTCCAAAGGTCCCTGAGTGCCAGTAACATGCTAGGCAGCGTCCTAGGTGCTGGGGACACTGGGCAACGAGACGGGCTCGTCCCACAACTTCCGAGGGCGGTACATGTGATGCCCTCTGTGACGCTGGAGCCAGGCATCACTTGCTCTGGACCCCAGTCCTGCCTTCTCCTCCATCCCAGAGTCTGTCTGCCCGGCAAGCACCAGTTCTGATCCACCAGCCAAGGTAAGTCCTACTCCCTGCCTCCCCGTGTGGTTCAAATATGCATACACTAAATACCCACTTTTTCACATTTTCATGAAGCTACTCAATTTACAATTTTACCTAAGAGCAAAAACATTTTTTTTTACCTCAATGTCATCAATAAGTTCCTTTTTTCTTCGACGGATGTCTAAAAGTTCTTCTCTTTCTTCTAGTGAGAGGTCTTCAGGAACTGAAATTGAAAAAAAAAAATCGAATTAACTCTGGAGAACCATCTGTAGACATCCACTGTGGCTGAAGATGGGCATATGTGCAAGCGAGCAGTTCTGTGCCCAGGTATTTATCCGAAGGAGCCAAGGAAGCCGCGCTTACAGACCCCACGTAGGACATTCGTAGCAGCACTGTTTTGATAGAAAAACAATCTGAGTCGCCACGAATAGAACATAAACTGTGGTATAGTTATGAGACAGAATCCCACATAGTGGACAATGGCTGAACTCAGCCTTTCAACACAGAAGAAACTCACGATGGAGGGAAAGAAGATGAAAGCAAGAGGAGAGGCCCCGCATGACACCCTCCAGAGGGGTGACACGCACGGACTGCAGAGCATCGGTACACGCAGCACACTCGCGGTACCGGTGCCTTGCGTAGTCTGGTGCGGGAGAAAGTACTTTCCAGAAGGATACTGTACGTGTGTTAGTAGCTTAGTCATGCCCGGCTCTGCAGTCTCACAGACTGTCACCTGCCAGGCTCCTCTGTCCTTGGGATTCTCCAGGCAAGAATACTGGAGTGGACTGCCATTCCCTTCTCCAGAGGGTCTTTCCAACCCAGGGATCGAACCCAGGGCCCCTGCACTGCAGGCAGACCCTTTACCATTTGAGCTACAGGGAAGAAGGATATTAGGAAACATCAACACAGTGCGTGAAGGCTGGCTGGCACGTGGATATTTGTTTGATCTGATGACAGAGTTCTTCATAATATCCTGGTATTGATTTTCCATTCTTACGTCTATATTTCTCTATTTTATGCTATAAGTGACTTACTTCATAAAGCTTTTGATTTTAATAATCCTCTACTGCATGTTTAATTTCTATTTCATTAATTCGTTTAAAGAAATAAAAGATTAAGAATCTGAGCAAATAGCAAGAGAACACATAGAGCTTCCTCAAACAAATTAAGATAATGGGATCGTGGCACAAGGGTAGACAACCAGACCAATGAGCCGGAAGACAGGAGCCAGGAAGATACACATGGACTTACAGGAGCCTGACTTGGCACAGAACTGGCGCTGCAGTTCAGAGACAGGGCGCACTCCCGCCTATGACGTCTGCTGTGTCAGCTATCTCCACGTGGAAAAACCAAACTGAATCCTGATTATCGGAATAGTTTTAATCAGTTCCAAGTGGAATAAAGGCTTAAATTCACATAATTTCTTATAAAGAATGTATTTATAAATTCAGAGTAGGAAACTATATCACACACCCCACACCCTCTCCCCGCCAAGTAACTTTGAGAGCAGCCATTATCCTAATTTTATAATAAGGGAAACAGGGCAAGAGACATCTAATGATCTTCCCTGATAGAGAAAGACTATTTGAAGAAGTAATGGCTAAAATGTTCTGTATTTGATAAAAGACATGAATATACATATCCCAGGTGCTCAAGCCCCAAGCAGAATAAACCCAAAGATCCACAGGTCCCAGAGTGTGTTACACGTGGGCCCAGCAGCTCCAGAGTGTCACCACGGACATGGGCTTTCCATCCTGGTGTCCAAAGTGTCAGCTTCATCCTAAAGCTGCTGCTGGCAGCTTCCAGAAGCTTTTTATTTATGCATGGGGGGTGGGGAAGTACCCATATCAAGAGAAAAAATGAGAACCAGCAGAGAATGATGCTTCCAAAACCAAGACAGAAAAGATGTGCCAATCCTTGAAACGTCCAAGGAATTACTCTTACCAGCAAGCATCTTAATGTAATTAAGAAGGAAATCTGAAAGTAACCAACCAGTTGATTGACACTATCCTGTTACGAAAAAATAAACAAACCTACAGAGCACAGACTGAGCTCCCAAAAGGGACCTCATAAGGAAAAACCCTGTTGTTCTGCTGAGTTCTCCTGTGTAGATATATGAGAACAAGAGTCTGAAAGGGTGGCACTCTAGTTCAATCATCAATAGACTTTTTGGTTTAAGAAAACCCACCTCCAGCTTCTCCCCTCCAACCCTGATGATGAGCAGCATTAGCTGATAACAGAATGAAGGTACATCTTAGGAGAATCTGAACACAGGGGTGATTCAACTCAAGATCCTGAAGCTTCTAACCATGATCGTCAATGGATTTCCTTGACTTTCTCTCAGTAATGCCCACCTTGTCCTATACCATTAACGCCCTAAACAGTTAAAGTAATGACCATTTCCTTTACAGTTACTCTGACCAGAATTTACACCTCTAAAAGAAAGACAGGTTCTATAAGGTGGGATAATGACATTGTGACTATGTTAAAAAATATCCTTATTCCCACCGGTGAATTGCTGTTATTACCTCCGTACTTAGAAACAGTTCAGCCAAAAATTAATTAAGCAAAATGGTAACAATTGTTAAATCTATTGGATTGATATATGGGTATGTATTATCTATTTTGTACTCTAAGGGTTTAGAATTTTTCATAAGTTACAAAAAAAAGGTTTCAAGTACAAATGGCACCTTTTCAGGGTGTTTGGCTGAAGTATTAATGAGAAATAATAGGATGTTCCGTGGCACACTTGATAGAATTAGTAAACAGAATAGAAGCAGATAATGACACACTCAGGGCCAATCTCGTCAAGCTGTCACTGAAATATCTCACTATCCTATTATTTCTATCAAACACCCAAAATGTGCAGTGAATACCAGCATTCTGCTGGCAGTCAGGGCGAGTCTTATCAGTATCTCTCGGCGTCCCAGAGAGCTTCGCGCTCACAGACTGCTCATGCACAGCTGACTTCACACACAGGCGCCCCAGGAAGAAGACGGGGAGCTGAGCCCCGCGCAGAGCAGGCATTCTGAACTATCGCCACCTCTCCCGCAACTCAGCAGCCTTCCCCCAGCGAGGGCAAAAATTGGCTTCGGCTTGCTTACCATCCACACTTTGTCACTCTGACTTTGTTAGGTAAGAGGAACATCTACAGCTGATTTTTCTCCTAAGAAGCTAGTATTTTTTTCCTTCACTGAAAAACTCATATATGGATATGGTTTCAGCAGGCGCACGCCTGAACACATACAGAAGGGCAGGCAGTGGGACATTTCCTTCCAACCTCAATAAAAGCTCTTTTTTAAAGAAGCAAGTTAGCTGGAACTGGCCAGTGAGCATTCTGTGCAATTCACGGCAGCTGAACGCCCCGATCACGAGCAGTCTTCCCGATGTTCCAGCAACAAGGGTCGTGCTCCAGCCTCAACACAGGGACAGGGGAGGCGGAGACACGGGGATCCTCTTCATGTCCCTTCAGGCCAGTTCCGGTAGCCACGACCAGCAGGTGTGGTTTCTACAAACGTTTTCCCGAGGGAAAAGCAGTGTGGAAAGGCGGCGAGCAATTCTCCGTCTTAGTACAGAGGTACTGCCAGTGAGGCTTCAGATTAGGAGTCAGGAGCAATTTGTGTAATTCAGGCCAGGCCCCCGCCTTTCTTGGGAAGTCACTGGCTTCCCACAAATGGAGGCTCGCGGGTGGGAGGGCCATGTCTGGGGTTCGGGATGTGTGATTTAATTAAAGGACTGAAGTGAGAACTTCTGCTTTCAGCCCAGACAGAGTAATAGGGATAGATTTACCCTCCCGTCTGAAACAACAGCAACAGCGGACACAGCTCCACACCCTGCCAAGTAGCTTTCAACACGAAGGTGAAACAAGGCCGTCTTCAGACATTAAAATCTTGAAGGAATTTATCACGAGCTGACCTGCGCTATGGGGTGGTGGTTTAGCTGCTCAGTCGTGTCCATCTCTTTGCGACTCCAGGGACTGTAGCCCGCCAGGCTCCTTTCCCCATGCGGTTTCCCGGCAAGAACACTGTAGTGGGTTGCCATTTCCTCCTCCAGGGGATCTTCCTGATCCAGGGGTCGAGCCTGCATTTCTTGCACCACAGGCAATCTTCAGCACTGCAGGTGGATTCTTTACCGCTGGGCCGCTAAGAAATGTTTACAAGTCCTTCTGATGGGATAGGGGTGGTGCGGGGGCAGGACAGGTACCAGGAGAAAATCTACGTGGAAAATACTGTAAATGCCAACTAGGAGGGGGTGAACCTTTTTCCCACATGATATGAATCTCTTAAGAACATTTACAACTACCCTTTAAGGCAAAAATAACAAAAAAGTGTGTTGGGTTGATAACACAGGAACACAAAGGCTGGAAGGGGAGAAATGCAACCACACTGTTAGGAGCTCCCTACCCTGGATGTGAAGCAGCGTGATATTACTTGACAGAGTCTGATAAATTAAAGGTGTCTAATATCCAAGAAGAACTATCGATTAAAAACTCAACCACTAACATAAAGCATGCAAAAATAGCTTATTAATAAGAGTGGATCAGGCGGTAAAGAACCTGCGGTAAAGAACCTGCCTGCAACACAGGAGATGACGCAGGTTCAGTCCCTGGGTGGGGAAGATCCCCTGGAGAAGGGAAGAGCAACCACTCCAGTATTTCTTGCCTGGGAAATCCAATGGACAGAGGAGCCTGGCGGGCTACAGTCCTTGGGGTCGCAAGCATCAGACACGACAGTGATTAAATCACCACTTTATGATGTTTAATGAAACCTCAGATCCCATTAAACATAACATCCATTTCAGCGATGTCAAGATTTGGACAATTTTTGCAAATCAGAATCACTGGAAAAGGGAGATTACCATACAAGCTGATCAAAGCACAAGCAGATGGTTATCTCAAAGTATGTTCTAATTTTCAAACTATATTAATAACCTATTTAGCTAACAGATTCCAATCCACCAAGGAGCAGCAATTTGATTTATTGCTATAGTTATCTAATGACTGCCTTACAAATCTTACACACACACCCTCCCTCTATAAGGTTAATCAGCAGCTCTCCTAGAAGATGGTGACGCTCCACAGATGAGAGCTACAGCCAGAAACCCTGTTTTAGCCCCTCAGCATCAAACTGATAATTTAACAAATTTAACAAATTTGCTAATAGGTGATAAAACAGAGTTCAAACAGCGTGTGCAGATGCCTCACAAGTGTGTGTTTTTGGTACCTAGCCCTAATGGAAACTGATGTCACCTAAACCTTAATTTTACCTTGACTACTAATCAATACGAACTTCTTTTGTTATGATGTGGTATTTTTCAGAGTTTTGGTCAATGCTGCAGGCACTAGGAATGCTGGGAAAGCAAGGGTTTGGCCTCTGGCCCTGTTAATTCACTAGATGGGAACTCTGAGACTCTGTAGGGGAGTGTGGTTTAACCCAAGCAAATAACACCTTCCTGGAACACTCCAAAAACTGGCGACACACAGGTAAGGCAGGAGGGGCCAGCTGCTCCGGCGGTGTGGCTGCATCAAGGGACACTGGGGCGGTCGGCAGCCGGACCTCTGGGTGTGGTCAGCCTAAGGACGGCCTGCCCCTCATGAGATGATGGAGCAGGGTCCACGTGGCTAGGGGGCGCCTGCAGTACGTCAGCCACATCAGGGGCCGGTCAGCAGAGGCCACCGTTTTGCTTATCCATTCATCTACTGATGGATGTTGGAGCTGTTTCTACATTTTAGTTGTTGCGAACAATGCTGCTATAAACGTGAGAGTAAAATTTTTGAAATTTAAATCCACAAACATGGATTTGCTCCATAATCAAATGTTATACTGCACATCACCCCACTGAGGACATCATGATGCGTGTTGACATGTTAAGAGACGCCATGAAATCTGTAACCAGAGAAGAAGCATCAGCAAAAACTAACTGTATTAAACTAGTAGGGTTCTTTATTCTGTACATGTTAAAAATGTATTTATTCTTTATTTTTGGCTGCGCTGGGTCTTCGTTGCTGTGTGAGGACTTTCTCTAGTTGCAACGAGCGGGCTTCTCACTGCGGTGACCTCCCTTGTTGGGGCTTGCGGTTCCAGACTGCAGGCTCAGTAGTTACCACGCACGGGCTTACTTGGCCTGTGGCATGTGGGAGCGTCCCGAACCAGGGATGGAACCTGTGTCTGCTGCACGGGCAGGCGGATTCTTAACCACTGGGCCACCAGGCAAGTCCCTAAGAAGATTCTTAACGGACTTGATCGTGGACTCTATTTTTTTTTTTTTTTTTTTACAAAACAGAACACCTCTATGACGTGTATAGCCTGTTGAGTATAATTAGGGATCAACAGGCTGGCTTTTTTTTTTCTCTTTTTAAATTAATTTCTATTGGAGTACAGTCGCTTTACAGTAATATTATACTAGTTTCTGCTGTACAGCAAAGTGGATCAGCTATACAAATACACACATCCCTCTTTCTTCGATTCCTTCCCCGGCCAGGTCACCGCAGAGCGCCGAGTCCCGCACGGCAGGTTCTCATCAGCCCCCCGTTTTGTATACTGCAGTGTATGTGCATCAACCCCAGCCTCGAAATTCATCCCAACTCCACCTTCCCCCGCCTTGGTAACCGTAAATTTCTTTTCTACATCTGTGGCTCTATTTCTTCTTTGCAAATAAGTTCATCTGTACCGTTTAGGTACAAGAGGCTTATTTGAAACATAAGAGTGCCTAACAGTTGAAGGCAGAAGGGTAGGGAGTGACAGACCAAAGGGAAGTTGGTCCTGCGACGCAAAGGCAGGCAAAAGAGACCCAAGATAAAGTCGCTGGATACCGACACTGTTCCATTAATCCCTGAATTAACAAGTCTGAAATCTACTCATCTAACATGACAGGTCCAAAACATATACAGCGAAAACTGACAGGTGTACCTGTAAAAAAGGACTCTTCCTAAAGGCGAAAGAAAGAGCTATAGATTTGACTAATTAACAAGCTGAACTAATAGGCATCCTCCGCCTCGTCAGTTTTAAGAGGCACATCTTCACATCTCTAAAATCCAATGTGACACATACAGGTCACTGCCTTCACGTCTGGGGGCGAGCTTCCTGCCGCCGGGGGCACCGCTGACATGCCAGTCCCTGATGGCTCTGCGAAGACCATGACGTGAGAGCCATCTGATGAAGGAACAGGAAGCTGGCTACCGCTTCAGCCTGCTCACGGGTGCCCTGGTAAGATCCACCACGTCTCAGCATCGGGTGCCCTGGTGAGATCCACCACGTCTCAGCATATTGACCTGCAGAACTAGCGAACTCCCCGAGACAGTAGAGCAGGGGCCACTTAAGAAGGGTCGTGTCAGACGGGTCATGCCAGCGGTGCCTTGAACAGCAGAGAGGACACGCCGCGGTGTGTGCCCGCAAGCACCTACTCTGCGTGGAGTGAGGCTCTGATTATGAGTACATTTTAGGACCGTCTCAACCAACTTATTTTGGTTCTATTTTACTCTATGTATGCACGACAGTAAAGGTTATTAGTAAACTAACCTACTAATAATAAACTAATTATCAGTAAATAAATAATAAAGGCTATTAAAAAAATCAATGCTTCAAGAAGTTCAAAGAACTCTTTCAATTAGTATAAATTATAAAAATCCTAAGGGAGAATAAATCATTAAGTCTGGTTTGACAGCTTTTTCCTTAATGGAAATATAAAATGATGATGCATCTTACAACGACTGGACACCCAGGTTCAATTAGACCCCTGCATCCCGCAGCTAGGCGGTGTGCATCTTGCTGGGGGCATGGGGGACATTTATGCAAACTGACGCTGTCCACCAACAAAAGTCGCACGAACTCTCACAGGACCGGAGTGGTGGAAACAATGAGTTGGCTCTGATCCACCAACTGAGGTCAAAATTACACCCCCCGACTCTCTCACGTTTAGCCTTCCAAAGATGAAGCAGGCTCTCTGCTGTGGTGCACCGCCCAGGAGTCCACAGAGCAAGGAGAAGCAGGGGTCCTCCTGCGTTAAAGAAAGGTTCCCGGTCGGCCAGTGAGGACACGAGCAGACGGGCTCTGTCTACAGCCTCCTCGTGCTCCTTCTCCGGGGGCTGCTAGGAATCGAGGTGGGGCTGCAGCAAAGAGCTTCTGGATCCAGGCTTGTGGGCCCACTCCCAGCGGATCTCAGTGGCTCCAGGGGCTGCCTACGAGGGTCTTCATTAGTGACCCAACTCTGGAGACCTGGCCAGAGCCCACTCCTCTAGCCATTCCAGGGCTGTGGACAGCACCCGATTCCCTACGACATTTTCTCTTCTTGCTCCAGACACTCGGCCGGTTTCACGCTTCTCGGGTGAACCCACCACAACAGTGCTGCTGTGGAGACCACATTCCCGGAGCACGGAGCAATCGTTAGAAATAAGTAAGAAACAGGGACTAGAAAAACCCATTAAACAGACGGGAAGTTAAGGAACACAATTCTAAATAATTCCTCGGTCAAAGAAGATACCATAAGATAGCATTTTCTCAGAACTAGAAAATTCTGAGAAGAGAATGATGATAAAAACCTATGTATCAATACTTGCATGCTCCAGCTAAACCAATCTGTAGAAACTCACAACCTAAACTGCTTCTTTAGGAACTAAGCTGAAAATGAAAAGATAAGCATTCACCTTAAAGTGACAGTTTAAAACCCAGAGGAGAAAATAAAACAGAAAAGAAATTCATTTTAAAAAGGCAGTGGCGTGCAGCCACTCTGGCAAACAGTCCGGCAGTTCCTCAGAAGGTTCGAGACAGAGCCTGCGTGGACTCCAGCAAGCCCCTCGCAGGTGTTCACCCAGGAGAGCTGAACACGTGTCCACACAGACACTGGTGCATGGCTGTTCCCAGCAGCATCACTCACAAGAGGGAAGCAGCAGCAACAACCTAAGGTCTACCAAGCGAGGAATGGATAAACAAAGCGTGACGTACCCACAAAATGTAACATTATGCAGCCATAAGAAGGAGCAAAGCACTGATACTTAGACATGTTATGCTCAAGGGGAAAGAAGCCAGCCACACACCACCACATACTGTATAGCTCCATCAACAGGAAATGTCCAGAACAGGCAAAGAACAGACAAAACGAACTGGTGGTAATAGAAACCAGACGAGGGGTTTGTCTGGGGTTGGGGGAGGTGATGAACGAGAACTCAGACAGGAGGGCCTGCTGCCGGACAACACACGATCTCTATTTGGAGCTGGGTGTGTGCTTACACACGGAGAACAACTTGCACTCTGCGTGCACGGAACGCTGGGCCTCGCCTTCACTGCCCTGCAGGTCTGCTTATGGGCAAGTGGCCCCGTGTAACCCTCAATAGAGAGAAGGAAGAATTTCCTTGAAGACACTGGAAGAGCACTCTCCCCACGTGCCGTGCGAACAGAAAAGGATGCGCGCCCGCCTGGGACGACGGCAGGGTAAGCTGGTCTGAGGGACAACCCTGAGCCGGCGGCCTCGCTGCGATGTCTCCAAGCTTAGCCTATTCCAGAAAATCGAAAATCCATCAATTCTTTTTCTAAACTGTTAAAATTGGACTATAACAACTTTATATATATATGAAGCTCTGCTTTACAGAGCTGCATTAGTTTCTGCGGTACAACAATGTGAATCAGCTATTATGTGTGTGTATATATCTATGTATGTATACGTCCCCTCCTCTGGAGCCTCCCTCCGGCCCTTCCATCCCACCCCTCCAAGGTCATCACAGAGTCCACTGATTATTTTGTGTCCTGTGAAGAAAGAGAAAGCCCTAAGACTACCAAGTTTAATTTTAAGATGCCCAACTGTAAGACACATTCCAGTTTTAAAGAGACTGAAATGTGCATCCTAGAATCAGTGACAGAAGAGCTATGAAGAACGCTTACTTTGTAAAGGAATAGGATTTCTCAATTCTAAGTTGCTTTCAGAGCAGATAAAAATCACTGCTAACTGCTCTAGAAGGCGAAACCTTTGAAAATGACAGCTGTGACTCCAAAGGCTCCCTCCCCTCAGATGTGAGCATCGATCCCGGGGTGGGCCCATTAAGAATCACTGCTCAACAGAGATGACAGATCAGGTCAGCAAGAAACTAGGAATGAGAGCAGGCCCTGCGAGCTTTTTAAATACACCGGGCTGCGCTTCACCAAACAAGCCTCGACACTCATATATCAACGTCCTCTGGCTGACCACTTGCCAACCCACAACGGGCACTTTTCGCGGTGGGTGAAGGGCCAACCACCACCAGGGGACGGGAGGGCTTCCGCAGCGGCATGTGGCGAAGGGCAGTGACCCCCCTGGCTCCGTCCAGCAAAAGGACACGGACAGCCAAGGACTCGGCCAGCTCTCTGGAATCCTCATCAATCGTGTCTCTTCTGAATCAGCGATCCCAGCTCATTATCTACAGCTGTTCTCACTCAACACGGTCCACGGGCCTTCTCATCAGCAACCCATGAAGGCAGTTGGCTAAATAGGGTTCCAAGGCCCTAGTGCATGCCTATCAAATCAGAACCTCTGAGTAGGAGGCCAGGGACTCTGAATTTTAATAAGCTTCCCAAATGATTCTCTTAAACATTGCTAAAATGTAGCTATTCACGGCTACATCCTTAACACAAATAATGAATGCAATACATTAAACACAGACCTAGTGGTTAGGAGCCTAGGCCCTGCAGCCAGACTGCCTGTCTCACAGCTGTCTCTGCCACTTACCAGCTGTGTGACCTTGAGCAACTTACCTAACCTCTCTGTGCCTCAGCTGCCTCACCTGTGATAGGACAGTCTCCACAATACTTATCAAAAAGCGAATCAAAATTTAATGCTCTTTTTGAACATTGCTTGAAATTTCAAGATAAATATTGCATCTTGAAGCAAGAAGCATTTAAAGACCCTGAAAGAGACATTTTAACCTCAATCATTAATAACTAATAAACAATGAGACTTTCTATTTTTACCCTGGAAAACTGAAAAAGCAGAACACACAACTTTTCACATCAAGCCTGCAACTGATTCTTTTTTTCCCCAGGCAGAAGCTGTGATCGGTGGTGGAGGACAGAGTGGGAACAGCTTCACAAATGCGCATGAATAAAAATTGTGTGAAAACAGTTCGGCAGTTCCTGACAAGGCTAAACACTACCTTACAATACAATCCAGCAATCACACTCCCAGGAATTCACCCAACTGAGCTGGAAATCCCTGGCCACGTGTAAACTTGCACATGAAGGCCTGCAGCACCTTTATTCAAAACTGCCCCAGGGAGTTAGTTCCCCTGGAGATCCAGTGGTTAGGACTCTGCACTTTCACTGCTGAGGGCGCAGGTTTGATTCCTGGTCAGGGAACTAGGGTCCTACAAGCCAAGGAGCATGGCCACAAAAACCAAAACAACTGCCCCAAACTGGAAGCAACCAAGCCATCCTTCAGTAGGTTACAGATAAACTGTGGCACAACAGACAAGGGAATGTTACTCAGCGTTAGGAAGCAATGAGGATCAAGCCATGAAGAGACATGGAGGGATGGGAAATGCACGCCACCGAGTTACAGGATCGGTCTGAAAGGGCCACACACTGGGATCCCAGCCACGCGACCCCTGGACCGAGACGGTCAGAGCACGAATGGCTGCCAGGGGCTCAGCGGGGCGGTGAACGGGTGAGCACCAGCTGTTCAGGGCAGCGAATCTGTTCTGGATGATGCCCTAACAGTGGAAATGTGCTGTTATGCGTTTGTCAAAACTCCCAGAACTGGACAGCATGCCAAGAGCGAACCCTATTGAAAACTATGGACTTCAGGTAACAGTAATGTATCGTTTCATCAACTGTAACGCTATCACAGTAAAGTATTAACAGGATGTTATGAACAGGGAAACCTGACATGGAGGGGACAGATGGGAACTCCGTACAATGTGCTCAGTTTTTTTTATTTTTAATGCAAATCTAAAACTCTCCCCCAAAAAATCTATTAATAATGTTTCTAAAAAAAGATCATGACATTCAAAGCCTCCAAATAATATTCTTTAAACAATGTTATGGGAGTCAGCGCTGGCATTTTAATCAGCCCCAACTTCCAACAAGTTCCTTTAAAGATCAGACAGAAGATGAAAGAGGCGCCTCATCAGATTCCAAATGAGGTTTTCAACCATGATGTCAGAAGAACATCACCTAAAATTTAAGATGCCATTTTACTCTTTTCACTTAAATTCTTTTCAAAAACACTGCCTTTGAAAGCTTCATTAAGTTGGGAAGATAAGAACATTTTCATAACCAGTTTGCTGAAGCCATAGGTGAGGTCTGGCTGAAAATGCATAAAATGTACATCAAGTAAGCATGTCCCTAAAATAAATCTGCCTATGTCCATCTTCTTTCCAATCCATCTGACGAGTCCTGATGGATACTGACACCACCTCAGACATCGCCTTGAGCAGGGGCCCCCACGCTTAAGGAAAGCCACTTTTCTCCTTCCCACTTAATGTATCTTTCAGAAGGAAATGGGTGAGACTAAGTGCTTTCATGGTAGACTGCTGACTGGTAGGTTCACCACACTCAAATATGCTTAAACAGCAACTTCCCTGGTGGTCCAGGGATGAAGAACCTGCCTGTCAATGCCAGGGACACGGGTTCAATCCCTGGTCTGGGAAGACCCCACAAGAGCAGCTAAGCCCGGGCGCGGCCACCAGGAGCCATCAGAAGGAGGAGCCTGCACACCACCACCAGGGAGGAGCCACCACGTGCCCAAGTAGAGAAAGCCCTCGCGTGCAGCAAGACCCAGCGCAGCCAAAAATAAATGTATTTTTTAAAATAAACAATCCAATTAGAAAACGGGCAAGCACATAAAGAAACATTTCACTGAAGAGGATAAACAGCAAATAAGCAGAGGTAAAGATATTTAACATTAGTCATTAGAAAAATGCACCACACCGATTAAAACAGCTAGCATTTAAAACAGGATGCAGGACTCTGGGCCTCTCTTATGTGGCTGGTGGGAATATAAATTGTTACAGCCCTCTGGAAAAAACTTTACCGATTTGTTACAAATGACCCACGCTAGGCATAGGACCCAGCAACATCACTCCTGGACATTTATCCCAAACAAATGAAAACTTACATTCACACAAAAACCTATACACAAATGTCCACAGCAGTTTTACTTATTAACACTTAAAAGTGAGAAACAACCAGTGTCCTACAATAGGTAGGGAGATAAACTTAGTGCATCTATACCATGCAATACGACTCGGCAATAAATATGAATGAACTAACTGCTGATACACCCAAGTCAGACGGGACTCGAGAGCATTATGCTAAGTGGCAGAAAAAGGTAATCTCAAAAGGTTACATACTGTATGGTTCCATTTATAAGATGCTTTTGGAACAACAATATTACAGAGATGCAAAACAGATTAGTCACTGCCTGAGGATGACTAAAAAGGGGTAGCAGGAGAAAGATAAAGATCTCTGTGGTTTTGCATCCTGACTGCACTAGTGGTTACATCAACCAACACACAGGTTACGATGACACAGAGTTATACCCACATCATACCAATGCCCACATCCTGATTTTAATACTGTATTAGTTACATGAAATGTAACCAGTGAGCGGGGATGGGTGAAGAGCGAGAAAGACCTGGCTCTGCAACTGTCTGTGAATTCATAATTAGTTCAAAATTAAAGGGCAACCCACTACAATACTCTTGCCTGGAAAATTCCATGGATGGAGGAGCCTGGCATGCTACAGTCCATAGAGTCGCAAAGAGTCAAACATGACTGAGTGACTTCACTTTCCTTTTCCTTTCTTTCAAAATTAGAAGTTTTTTTTTTTCCCCCAAGTTACATCACTTAAGGGGGAAAAACAGGTGTCTCTATACCCGTGAGACAGGACGGAAGGAACTCATTATACCTGGATCTCCAGTTACCCGGTCCCATGAGCCACCTCAGGGGAAACCGGCAGGGGGTCCGAGAAGAGCGCTAGAGCAGAAAACCTCAGGCCCTGTCAGCGCCCATCCCGGTCTCTGAATGGGCTGGGATCGGGGTGCTCAAGAAACACCAGCCAGGCTTTCAAGGGCACCACTGTCTAGGACACTGACTGAGCAACAAGGCTCGCTTCTTTTAAAGACACTCACTCCATCAGACGGAACGAGCCCCTAACACAGGAGCCCAGACTCTCCTGAGGAGGGTGAGAGCCTGGCTTCCCTGCCCTGCAGCGCAGTTGGGGAGGAGGCCCGCCCACCTGGAGGATCGGTAGCATCTTAACATCGAGGGAAGCAGCAGTCCAGACAGAAGTCACTGCGGGTGCTCTTCACCTCAACTGATTCAGTTATTGTAAGTCCTTATAACAAAGAAAAGGTGTAGATTTGGGGGGGATGGTTGATTTTTATCTGACAACACAGCAAACAGGACAAAGGAATATTTTATAAAGTAGTTCCATACAAGTCTTCGGTTAGCCAGGTTCAAAATAGTCAACGAATCAGTAATTAACAGGAACTGAACACCTGCTGGCAGTCTTTACTGACAGGCAAGTAATTTTCTCCATTATTTTAAACAGGTAGACGTGAGGAAGAATATTCACTTCTCCACTTACATGGAGAAGAGGTATTTATACACAAATTAATTCTCCAAGATTTTAAGAACAGACAATGTGTGCGACTTACAGGTGTCAGATCATCAAAACCTGTGAGCGGGGCAAACACTGTCTTTGTTTCCATGCGTAATTCTCCCTGATTCACAACTCTATCCCCATTCACCCATCTTTAAAATCTTCCCACCTCACTCAAAGCAAAGACACATGTTCATGCAGAAAAAAGCAAATAAGCAGCAAAAGAGAAAGTAGTTATAACCCCCCATACAGAGATAACCACAGCATTCTAGATTCATCCTTCTAGGATACAAATATACAAGTATACAGAGACACAGAAAGAGAAATGGAAACCTTTGACGGCGCAGGTAGCCTGGGACCCAGGCTGCTCTGGGGTGTCTTGCTCCAATTTTAGTGCCGGTTACTTTCTTATAATAACTAGCACCTCACTGTATCACTTCTCCTCCTGGCCACACAAACCAACACTACACCATTCCACCCTTTTTAAGAAACTTTATAAAGTATGATAAGCAATAAATACAAAATTAAATCTCGTATCATAGGACCGAGATATGTGTTTTAGGTCAAAACTAAGTTTGGTAAGTCAGAATTTATTTTAGTCCTTCTTAGTTAATTTTAAATTGAAACTCATTCCCCAAAGACAAAGACTGCACTGCACTCATTAAAGAAAAAAACTAACAGCAATTCTAACAGAGAAAAGAATGACTAGCTTTCACACATTCACTTAATTTCAAATACTTAAATTTAGCCCAATTTTCAAGCCACAACCCTACTCCCTCATCTAGATTACAAAAACCAGAGTGTGTTACTGTTTCACGGTACGGCATCTCTCGCTTTCAGACGGAGTAAACAGCATCTTTCAGTACATACAAGCCTATGCCTTTGACTCTCTTCTTTTTTGGCTGCAGTGTGGTTTGTGGGATCTGAGTTTCCCAACCAGGGACTGAACCCAGGCTCCCGGAAGGGAAACCATCAGGTCCCAACCACCAGACAACCAGTGAAGCCCTTGCCTTTGACTTAAATTCCTTTCCTCCTCTGAAATCTTGCTCCCAAAGCCACACCCTCTCTCTCTTTTATCTTTAACCTTAATCTTTCCAGTCCTGCTTCTTACTTTTGATCTAATCTCTCCAACCCCAGCCCTCTGAACAACTACAGTCCTTCAGGGCTGTCACACATCTCTTTTCTCCTCACATGAATTGTTAGAAAGAGTAGCCTGCACTTTCTCTCTGGTTCTTAAAGACACAGATAATCTGAACATTATTAATAAGTTTATATCAGGAGGTGTATACTGAAGTCTGTATTCCTTCATTGAGGCTCTAATAACAACAGTGTGGTACTAGTGCAAAAACAGACATATCAATGAACAGAATACAGAGCCTAAAAACAGAATGGTGTACAAGAAGCATTTAAAAGAACAGTCTCTTCAACAAACGATGCTGGGACAACAAATGATGTGGATGCAAAAACAAAAGAAGTCGAACCCCCTACCTCACACCATATACAAAAGTCAGTTTAAAATCGGCAGATCAATCAGCCAAATATAAGAGCTCAAACCATTGCACTCTTAAAAGAAAACAGGAAGGGGCAAATCTATATGACCCTGGATTTGTCAAGGCATTAATTAAATATGATACTGTTAGGTAGTTAGAATAGGAAACAGGAGTCCAAAATGGTGGTGGCTAGAAGACAAGGAAGGGAAAAGCCCTAGAAAATAGGACAAGGAAGGTCAAAGGAAGGTCCGAGGACCTGAGTGAGAACTTCAGGTAAAAGAGTACTCCTGACTAAGCCCAATCTGCAAAGGACGGGCCCAGGGGGCAGAAAAAAAACATAAAAGAGGAGCCGAAGCCCTCACACACTCTCTCTCCCTTCCCCGAACTTTGAGGATGGACTCTCTCTCTCTCTCCCCCACGCGCTGCGGTGTTCCTCTCTTCGCATCTTTGGATCAGCATGCCCTCACGCTTCGAGGATGGATTCTCCTGCTATCATCTTCTAAATAAAATAGAGCTGTAACACTGATTTGTCTAAGAGCTATAACAAGGTCTGTCCAAGACCCGAGAGCTGTGACCCGCCGAGGGCTTCAACGTGCATCACTCCAAATCTTTGTTGTGATGAGACAAGAACCGAGGAGCATACCCTCACGTGGCATCTACACTCGCCTGACAATACCAAAAACACCAGCAACAAGAGAAAAAAAATAAATTGGATTTTATCAAATAAGAACTTTTGTGCATCCAAGGAAATTATCAAGAGAGTGAAAAGCCAACCTATAGAATAATGGGAGAAAATATCTGCAAATTATGTATTTAATAAGAGTCTAAGCACCCAGAATACATAAAGATCTCATAACTCAAAGACAAACAACTCATGAAATACAAAGGACTTGAACAGTCATCTCTCCAGAAAAGACATACCAACACCCAAGAAACACACGGCAAGATGCTCACCGTCATTAGTATTTAGGAAATGCAAATGAAAACCACAATGAGGTGGTACTTCACATCAAGGAAGTACCTAACGAGGAAGTGTCCTAACAAGTGTTGGCAAGGATGTGGAGAAATGGGAACCTTCTTTGTACATTGCTGGGGGGAATGTAAAATGGTTCAATCACTCCAGAAAACATTTAAAAGGTTTCTCGAAAAGTTGGACACACAATTACTATACGCCCCAGTAACTCCACTAGGAATATACCCAGAACAACTTAAAACAGGTATTCAAACAAATACTTGTAAATGAATATTCCTGGAGCACCATTTACAACAGCTGAAAGGTAGCAACAACCCAAATGTCCAGCAACCAATGAACAGATGAACAGGTTGTGATATAGCCACAAAATGGAGTATATTATTCAGCAAAAAAAAAGAACACAAAAATTAACAAACAAAAATCCCCACTATCAATTCCTGCTACTAGATATGCGAAGCAAAAGAAGCCAGCTAGAGACGACCACACACCGTACGGTTCCACTGATGTTAATGCTGTGAGGCTCGCAAAAACACTAAAGACAGAGGAAACACAGAGGAAAGCTACGCCAAAAATATTTTTTTAAAAAAGAAAAAAGGGTAATTCTGTCTCTGAACAGAGAGAACCTCCTTTGCTTTTCCAAGTCCCTGAGATGAGGTCAAAGGGCAGCCTGGGCACAGGGGTGCATGCTTCCCTCTCCCCTAAAGGAGTGAAATGGCAGGAGAGGCTTCTGGAAAAGGAAGAATCACAAACAGCCTAGAAATGCAGGAATCATCTCAGAGTGGAGAGCAGACAGGTGCAGAATGAAGGGAAAATCAAACTCAAGGAGAAACACGTGCAGTTAACACGGCTGCAAAGTCACCGCTTTAAGGAGTTCTAAGCTTTGGGTGAGTGGATGGACTCTGCACAAATGGCTTTTTAGAAAGTCGACCGGTACAGAAAGGCGCCTAATGAAAACCACATGACTGTCTCAAATAGACGGAAAAACAGCATTTGATAAAATTCAACAGCCCTTCCTGATTAAAAAAAAAAAAATGCAGTAAACTAAGAATAGAAGATTTCTTAACCTCGGCAAGGGATCTCTGGCAGAAACCTACAGCGCTCAGCAGACCTTGGAGTGCCCCCAGCAAGGCCGGGCCAAGACGTGGGCCGGCCATTGTGGACGCGGCCCGACCCAGGAGGCTCTGCCCGGCTTCCAGAGGGAAGGAGCGCTGGCATCAACCAAGTTTCCAATAATTAGCAAATTTGTAGTTCTCCACCCAAACAGGCTGTCAGGTTCTTTGTGTGTCTTCCAAGACAACATCATCTCGTAAACTTTACTGCGAATGTTTCTGAGACTGATACTGTGACTCCTCCAGCAGAAAATTCCACTGTGCGTGTGAACAAGTAACCTTACGGGACCCCAGCTGAACCCAGGGATAAAAACTCCCAGCTTTCTGGAGAACGAGAGCCGCCAATGGGTTTCGGCTCTGTGTCTTTAATCAGGGGAATGTGGGAGGTGGGGCCGATTTCAAAAACCAGACGGTGGCTCAGGCTCATTCTGACTCAGATCCTCCGATTTAATAAAAATAAAATTCATTTAACAATGAATGTAAAAAGTGAAGCTTTCCCTTACTTTACATCCCCTTTTCAGGGTTTAACTCTGCTAAACCGAGGCTCACAGAACAATGGTCTAAGGACCTGTGACCCTGGTTCTGGATCCCCTTTTACTATCTCACACCACCGCTGACCACCTTTTCAGTTTCAGAGATAAACATTATATAGATCACACAGCTCGGCACATTCATAAAACTGTGTGCCCCAGGCTTGGAGGGACACTTCCACGTGCAGGACTGACTCCTCCATGTCTACGGGACAGAACATACACACGCGCGTCCTCTGGCCGCGCTCTGGCTCAGAAGACCCAGCTCCAAATATGGAGTGTTTTGAGGGGAGGAAAGGGGTTGGAAAGAAGTCTTTGTGAACAAAGAATCGAGTTCTCAAGTTGTGTGGGAGGCTTGTACTCGGGGGTCAGGCCACACTGAAAGAGCCTGGCTGCGAGTAGAGAGACTGCCCCCAGATGGCCTTAAAAATAAAAAATGAGGATTGTAAAGCAAGTCGAGGAGGCAAAAGAACTTCTTATCTGCATCCAAGCCATGCTCAACTTTAACATTTTGGCTTCTGGAAGCCCGGGGCCCTCTCCTCCTCGGCCACCCCTCCCACAGCCCAGACACACAGAAGATTCCCTCGCACTGGAGAACACTGTGTTCAAGGATGCAAAACCCGCCCCTTTTTAACGGGAGAGTTCCTTCCACTTTGCCACTTTTCCTCTACTCCTGCGATGGGAGAAAGGCCCTTAGCTCTCTCAGACATCTTTATGGGCGATGGCAGCGCCTGAGGCTGGGGTGACGGGGAACAGAAGACGCGGCCCAGAGCCCGTGGAGACCCTTCGGCGCCGATATGGGCAGGATCAGAGCCGCTATACACATCCGCCCGCCGCCTCCTCCGAGCAGAGAGGAACAGATGTCCAGCAGCTGTCCAGCAACGGCACAGACCAGAGGAACAGACCAGAGGAACGGAAGGTAAAAGCGGCCCGAGCCAGAGAGAGCGGGGGAAACTGAGGAGGAAACACCCAGCCAGGCGCCCGGCTGCCCTGCTCTGCAGCCAAACACACAGAATCAGCCACACCTGGATTTTAAACATGCTCCCCCAGATGTTAAAACGCTCCTGCTTCTCTCTTAAAGACACAGCGTCTTTCAGGTCTTTTCAAAGTCACTTTACAGAGAAGCTGCCTCTCAGGGCCGCCAGGTGGGCCCACGCTCCTGAGAGGCACCCAGCGGAGCGCCGTCACCAGGGCGGACCCCAGGGACACACAACTGCGGGGGCCACGGCTCTGTGCCGCCCTCCCAAGCCACAGGCAAGTCACCGCACCTGCTCGGGCCTCAGTCTCCTCATCTGTACAATGGGGCCGGCAGCACGGATCTCTAGGACTGTTGTGAGAACTGAGGAGCTCCTCCTCCGAAGTGCCACGTGCAACACGGGGCACGTCGTGGACAATTACCCCATCACTAGAACCGTCACTGCTGCGACTGCGATTCTACCGGTTAGCTATTAACATCCTTCACCTGGAGAGACTTACAAGGAGTTTCTCCTCCTTCAAGCAGAGCCTCAGGCACCTAAAGCTGAAATACCTATTCCCCTTCTTTTTGGAGGCAGAGGGGAACCTTTTTTGGGATTTCTGGCTCTACAGAGGGCATCAAAAGACTCACGCAAAGGAGACAGAACCAGTCAAAAAGAAATTCTTGGAGCCCAGTCTGCATTCTACTCCGCGTGCCACCAGACTCTAGGAAGGGTCTGCTTGGAGGACTGAAATGACAATCTGAAGACTGTTCATCACGGTGCAACTTACATGGCCAAAAAAAAACCCAATGTAATCTACGCAATTGCAACAGGAGACAGGCTTGCATTCCAATGACCATACCACGCAGCCAATCCAACGTGGATCTCGCTGACACGGAAGGATGTCTACAACGTAATTAAATGAGAAGAGCTGGGTAGGAAACCCTAAGTATATGCAATTGTGTTCGTGTTCTGAAAAATACATATACTCACTCACAGAACAGTCGAGCTATACAAACCAAAATGGTGATAGCGGTAGAATTATAGATGGCTTTCATTCTCTGTAATTTTCTGGAATTTTTTTTTAGGAGCTTATCCTTTTACAATGAGAAGGAAAAAAATCGATGACGTTCTTCGTATCTTAAAACAAGACACGACCCCGTGGCGGAGCAGGTCAGGTGTGGCATTCCACAGCTCAGAGGCAGCTGCCACCACGACCTTCGGTGGGGTCTCACTTCACTTCCTGGGGTCCTCTCGAGGTCTCTGCCATCCCAACTGTACCCCCACACCCAGGGTTTCATTCGCTGAGCAAATACTACTCAACACCTGCCCAGAGCAGGGGCCAGGCCAGTGGACAAGACCACAAGGCCTCCGCCCAGCTCACACATTCCGTCCAGAGAGGGAGCACTTCTCTCCTACACACACACACACACACACACACACACACACACACACACGCACGCACACACGTGTTGTTGTTGTTGTTATTATCAGAACAGTAACAATAGTTCTACGAGGGAGAAGAGAGGACAGCAGGAACTTTAGACCGAGGGTTATAGAGGGCTGGGAGGCGGCTGCTTATAATGGACAACCGCTGTGTGCCCACAAGGCTGAACTGGGAGGGAGGCAGGTTACGGGCCTCGGGACCTGCCCGAGTGCCCTTGAAGCTGAGTGGGACAGAGCCAGACTCAAGGGCGTCCGGGACAGGGGGCATGGAGCAGGGACTCCGGGTTCTGCAGGAAGTGGGAGCCCTGCTCTGACTTCACGGGACCCGGTGACAGCGTTTCACACAGGGATACCCTCCCACCAGTGGCTTCACCCAGGGTGCTCGCCGCCGGAGGGCCCCTGCAGCCCAGAAGCTGGGCTTGTTTATGCGCCGGGGTGGGGGCCCACCTCTCAGGTCCTTCAACACACGAGTCACATGAGCGACTCATGTTCCACATCAGCACGCCCGACTAGGACTCACAGTAAGAAAGACGACTGTTTGTCGCTTTCATGCTGGCTGGTCAGTTCAGAGGCAACAACGGACCTACCCCAGGGGACAGGCAGATCTGAGAGCTAATGTGACCACCACACCAGCCCCCAGGTGGGGAGCCCGTTCATAACGGAAAACCTCTGTGTGCCCACAGCTGACCCAAGAAGGGGGCAGTTTAAGGGCATCGGGACCTGGCCAGACGCCCCGTCCCCCCATGTGGACGCTGCCCAAACACCCAAGCCCCCTGCTGAGGCCCGCTGCACACACCCTCACACTCGAAACAGGGTCTCACCAAGCCGGACCCCAGAGGCCAGCAGGCCAGCTCTGCCTCTGTGCCCAAAGGACACACCCCTCCTTGCCTGTTTTACTGGACAGGCAGCCGTCCGTGTCCTCCTGAGGAGAGGACCTCGGTGTCAAGTGCTTGCTTTAAGATGGTAAGCCTGTCTCTTCATCTCTAGTCCCAGCGGGTACCCTATTTCAAGACCTCGGCACTGGTCTAAATATAACACACACAGTGATCTTCCATCATCACCCAGCTGGCCAGCGTGCCCACCCTACCCCCCAACCACGTGCCCCAGGAGCCAGGGGGGTCGGCCCTCCCGTGCTACAGAGCTGCCAGCGAGGACAGCGCTGAGTCCCCAGGACACAATTACTGGACAGGACAGGCGCCCACTGCCCTGGGAAAAGGATGCAAGTGACGCCTGGGTCCTGACCAAGGTCTGCCTTCCAGGAACTCAGATGCGACTGGTCCACTCTGCACCTGGGCCGAGGGGCCTCCTGGAGGCAAAGCAGAGAGCCCAAGTGCAGAGGTCAGCCAGCAGGAGACACCTCAAGGCCCACGAGGACACCGCGACAGGGCGACTCAGGGCTCAACACCAGGCCAAACGCTCAAGGAGGGGGCTGGTTTCAGCACAGCGGGTACTCAAGAGCAGAAGCACAGGGACCCAGCAAGCCCAGCTCGCAGCTGCATGCAGGGAGGGGCAGCTGCATGCTCAGTGCCCACGGACAGACGGCGCTGCCTCCGGCTCCCCGGGACAAGCTCGGGGTCCAGCAGGGCCATCCTGAAGGACACACAGGACTTCCCTGTGCTCGGGAGGGGAGAGCTGGGCAATCTGCCGGCAGAACAACCATCCCCACCGACCCAGCACAGGAACTGGGGCCTCCTGGGAGCCGCAAAGCGCCTCTCCCCCGCCTGGCCCCTAGGCTCAGCTCGCATCCCTGCCATCGGGGGCACATGTGCCCCTGGCAGGAGGGCTGCCCACTCATTCTCCCGAGCTCAGTCACTGCTCATTCCCTGGGGTCGGCCCTGATCCCTGCGGCCAGACCCGCTGCCCCACAATGCCAGGCCCCCACAGCGGTTGACCTGGGCTCCATGTGCCCCCACCGAGCCCCCCACTCTCCTCCTCACACATGGTGGTGGTCTCACACCATGTATGAAACTCATGGAAATCCTAGATGCCACACCACAGACGGCAGCGCTATGTACACACTCATCTTCGTCTACACAGTCTCCTAAGTCAGCCAACCTGCAGGGACACCGAGAGAGGCAAACCCAGGAGAGAGCATGAGACTCAGCCACGCGCACGGGTGTGTCTGTTCCACGTCTCTGGAACACGGCCTGCACACCCAGCTGGCCGCAACGCTGGGCCGTGAGGACAGCGTCGGCTGGGGCAGTCATCAAGGCCTTCTCTCACTGTGACATTCTGATAGGAGAAAATAACATCTATCTTAAATATCTCAGACAACCTTCCAACCCTGCCAAGTCTCCTCTGCGGTCAGTTATCACTCAAAATGACTACACAGCTGGTACCAACCAGAAGAATGAACTATTACCATTTTAGGAACCAGCTGTATTTTTTTAAAGATGTTTTCTTTTTACAAGAATTGCTTTTTAGTTCAGGTCCATGGGGGGAAACAAACAAACAAACCACCGTGAGTCCTAAATATGTATTTTATTGCTTTATCTGTCACCAAAAGGAAGCAAGCGCCTGTTCAAGCACAGTTCCCCCGCAGGTAACTGTTTGAACAATTCCCACTGAAGGAACTTTACTTCGCTTCTAAAAAGAATAAAAGGGCTGAGGGGAAACTAGTGAAAGATTAAAGACATGACAGCTAATGAACAAGGTGGAGTTCAACAAAGACCAGGGAGAGGAAAACAATCCACAGTGCAATGTGAACAGCCTCCAGGCTGGGTAAGCGCAGAGAGAGCAAAGGGAATTCCAAAAGAAAGCCTCTTGTGAAGCTGGACACGAGGATGGACACGGGTCACCAGACCTAAGCCCAGACCCACAGAGTGTCTCACACCAGAGTGAGCCCCGAGGGGACCTGCAGACTCTGCCTGACGGGCCAGGTCGCCACTCCCAGAGGGGCTGTCCGAGGCAGGGGCGGGAGAGGCCGTGGGCACGCAGGAACCTCTGAAATTCCTGCTCAGTTTTGCTCTGAACCTAAAACTGCTCTAAGAATAAAATCTACTTAAGGCGAGGGGGAAAAAAGAAAAGAGCCAGCCAGCCCTTCCGTCCTGGGCTCTGAGGTCTCTGCCCATCATCGCCCACGAGTCGCCACCATTCTGTCTCCAGCTCTGTCCCCATTCCCCACTGCACTGGCTCCCACCGTCTTCAGTTAATGACTTGCAAATGTGATTCCCAGCTCTATTATCTGTCTCCTCGGCTTCAAACCCACGCCTCCTCCTCCTCCTTATGGAGGCCTCACTAGCATCTCAAAACTGCACACTTTCAAAACAGGACTATGGGCCAATGCAAATGGACAAGAGACTAAAATCACAGGAATAAAATCTGGAGAGCAGATAAAATGATCACTCGCCAAAGAAATAACTGTGGAAGTAGAGAATCTAAGAGAACCAACCAAAACCCGACTTGTCTAGAAAACAGATAATTTGGTAAGCTAGTGAGACACAAAGTTAATGCACAGAAATCCACAGCTTATATAAATCCCAACCATAACTAGTTAGATAATAAAGTGGAAACAAACTGGAAAGAACACCTCAGTTGGGATAGCAATAAAACATTGACCAACCAGAAATAAATTTCATAAATGTGTAAGACTTGTTTAAGCGGAAGGAAAACTTTAACACATCCTTGTGTACCTAACGGACTTCAGTGAGAAGACATCATGTTTCTGGATATAGAGATGCAACATCAGAAACATGTCACACTCTCCAAGGTAACCTGCAAATGTAACGCCATCCCAAAGTGGCAGCTGTTTACTGTAGACAAGCAGACTGTAAAGAGCATAAGCAAAAAAATAAAAAAAAAAGCAAAGAAAAAAGGGCCAGGAAAACTCTGAAAAGAAAAATGAAGAGGGAGAAGAAACAACCCTAAACAATATTAAAACACCACAGCCAATGAGGAAGGAAAATTGGGCAGTACTGAGGGAACAGAAGAGTTAAGTCCAGAAGGACTCAAATCAGATGGAAACTTAAGTTTATCACAAGGCAGCAAGGTAAAGATGAACTTTTTAATAAATGGGGACAAAATAGTCTTCTGGAAAAAAAAAAAAAACCCTGTGTGTACACTTCACATCATACACCAAAAGCAATGCCAAGTAGTTTGAAGACTTAAATGTAGAAAAGGAAACTATAAAATTCAGATATACTCTTTTCTAATCTCGGAATGGGGAAGTCATTTCTAAGTATGACTCAAAATTAAGAAGCTGCAAAAGAAAAAAAAATACATTTGGCTACACCAGAAAATAAGATTTTCTTCATGATAGCAAAACAAGCCAACAAAATGTCAAAAGCAGAGTCAAAAGAGAATCGGCAAAGCAAAGACAACATCTGCAGATCATGGGAATGAATGGCCCGAACAAAGAGAGACCATCTAGAAGTTGAAAAGGAAAAGACCAGTAACCCAGCGGACAAACGGGCACACAATGAGAGGAAAGCAAATGAAAACTAAACGAGGGTTCCATTTCTGGCCACTGGGGCTGTCCAGACCCACAGGCTGGCCGGCATTCTCCGCTGATGAGGCTGCGGGGGCTCCTGAGGTCTCCCACGTGGTTGGTGGGAGTTAAAAACAGCAAACGGATGTGGAAGCAAGTCTGGTGATTTCTACCAACCTCTCAGATCCATTTTCCCTTTGGATCCAGAATCCCACTTGTGGAAATTTCTCTCTCAGATCTATTTGCAAAACTTGAGGACCCATGAGAGGAGGCTGAGCTGGGGATGCACGCGCTTGGGGTTCCCTGGGATATGGTAGGTGGCTCATGTGGCCGCGGGGTGTGCCCAACAACCACACCTCCGCACCTGGCGGGGCGGTGGGCGCCAGGCAGCGGGGTCTTTACTGCAGGCCTGAGCGGGTGAGGGCGGTGGAGGAGAAAGAAGGTCGGAACTGCACCGAGTCAGAAGGTGGTCTGTGCAAAGCGGTTCCCATCACTGGACAGGCATCTTTATTATTATTTTTTTTGCCCTTGCCGTGCAGCTTAGGGGATTTTAGTTGCCCTGACCAGAGACGGAACCAACCCCGGCCCTCAGCAGTGAGAGTGGGGGAGTCCTACCCAGTGGACCACTGGGGACATCCCGAGGACACTGCAGATGAAGCAGACTTGATCCTAACACTGAAGTCTAATCAAAATGGAAATGCCATCCTAGTAGGAATACACTCAACGATTACCACAAGTCACAAGCACATTTTTTTCTTCTTCGGTGTTTACTGTGTAAAGCAGAATTCGTGAGAATTCCTATGTGTACAGGTTTCTACACCTGCGGTCCAGAGCTAGCAGGAAAGTCTGTTGAACATGCATGTCTGATGCAGCCCAGCAAAACAGTGAATCTGGTGCATCTTGTCCCGATTAAGTCGGGCAGTGTCAGACTCCACAGATAAAACTGCACACAGGCTGCCACCTGGGTGACACAACAGCCTGAAGAAACACGGTTTCAGGTGACAAAATTCTAAGCCCGCTCATCTACCGTTCATGATTCAACCATGTAACTCAACACAACTTAGTGGTAACGTTTCCATGCATTCCAATTGCACTTGTACCTGTATTACCTTTAGAATAATCTGGTATATTTTTCAGAACATTTTATCTATCAAAAACTCAAATATATGAAGAAGTATCCTGGTAAACTTCAAAACCAGAAATTGAAAGAAAGACTGGAAAAAGTTTCAAAATGTTATAAAAAAAATTCTTATATTACAATGAAAACTTAAAACTTTCAACAGTCAAAATCCTGAAAGAAATCTTCCTTAATTATCAGTAATTTAAATTTTTCATTCAACCATTCTAGAGGGTCAGACTGAATGATTTTTCTATTCTTTTTTTTTTTCAGTAAAATACAACATTATTGTTATGTGCAGAGCTTACCAATTAGCTAGAGTAGGCAACCAAAAATGCAGGGAAAAGTATAACGTTGTGGCAAGCACAGAAAATAACTGTGGGATCTGTCTGAGTTTTGACTTTTTTGTGGTTTTCTAAGCTTTCTAAAATGTCTAAGTTATGACTTCTTTCTCATCGTAAACAATTTCACTTTGATACTCAATTCTGTGATATTTTTCTTGAAGAGGGTGTTCCAAATGATGAACTTCATGTCCCACAAAAGCCGGCTCCTCCCCAGCTAGCCAGGGATGTTCTGATGCAGCAGTTCACTGGGCTATCTCTACTTCTCCTTGTGGTCCTCGCCACCCTTGGAAGGTGCACCTCTGGGAAACCACGTCCAGAGGGAGCCACCGCCACACCAGAGCCAGCTCAGCACCTCTGACCACACTGCCCCTCCTCCCCAAGCCTTTCTGCCTCAAAGACCTTCCTAAAGATCTGTCCAAAAACATCTCAAAATAGCATGGGGATGAGTCGCGGAGGATCCAGATTTCTAAACAAATACATTCCACAGAATGGATAATTTCCCACTAGCCCCTACCCCCAAAAGGCATTTACTTCTTAAAGATTTTCCCATATGTGGGCAGAAGAAAAAGCAGGTAATTCTCCTCTAAATACACTCAAAAAACCAATGACAACAACAAAACTAGACTTGGAATCCCTTGGCAGTCCAGTGGTTAAGACTATACCTCCACTGCAGGGTGCACAGGTTTGATCCCCAGTCAGGGAACTAGGATCCCACGAGACCTGACGCTATCCCATGAGTTAAATTTACCTGCACTTTTCTCCCTCTAGTGATGTGGAATGTATATATCCTACTTCAAATATTCTAGAGATTACCTTGAAGCTGTATTTTTAAAATCACATTCCTAACTGTATTTTTCAAGATCAAAAATAAAACAGTAAGAGGAAAAGGCAGGACTTTTACTTTGTCACAACCTCCCTGACTCCCCCATGACCTACTTCTTGGCTTCTGTTACAGCAGCTTCAATCCACCTTTATTATTGCTGCCATTATTACTGAATCACTGTGGGGTTTTTTTTCATTACATTATCTTCTCTTGCAAGACTTATGACAATTGAATTTTGATTTGTAACCAAATCTATAATTACATACACTTAAATTTATGTTTACATGATTTCAATTCCACACCCATTTTATTTTATATCACAATTTTCTCCTTCCTAAGGTATTCGAAGTAATCTTTTAGTGGATTGGAATATATGTTTGAAAAAGTCCACCCCACCTCCCCAAGAAAAATTCACAGCTGGTGTATCAGGAAGATATTTGGTCCAGGTAGCAGCAGAAAAAAAAAAAGCTCCTAAAACGAAATGTGCTGGCCCTTGTAATTCTGAAGTGCAAAAAGCAGGGTGAGCTTCAGCAGAAGGCAGGGTGCTAGGCCTGACTTCTATACCTTCACAGAACATCTGTTTGTTGCCTTCACAAAAGAACAGCAATTAGTGTAATTATTTAATTCTTGGTTACAACCTTTCAGCCACAAAGCTCTTACCCTCCCCTCTACTATCTTCTGGCAGTGTTACGGCAAAGCCTAAAGTCATCCTGATTCTTCCCAGTGAAGTAACCTCCCCACCCGCTTCTGACTGGCTGGCTGTACTGTATTTTATCTTCTGAGATCTTAAACTTTCACAAGCACAGTTGCTCTTTCCGCTAATTTCATCTTAGCAGAATGCGCCCTCTCAATACACAGAAGCAGTTGTTGTTTTTTCAGCTTAAAGATACCTTTTTCCATTGTATCTCTGATGACTTTCTGTTCCGCTGGTCTGGGGGCCTTCCTCAGGAACAACTCATTTAGATCAGACCACTGATTAACTTGCTACACTGGAAATGATGTTCTTCCTGCAAATGCACTTAGTATCATTAAGGTTTCTTCTCTCAGCTCTTTCATTTCACTTTATCTGCCTTATCTCCTCTTTCAGTCACCTTATTTCAGAGTCTTCCTTGAATTTTATTAAATTGAATTTTATTTTTTAAAAAAACAGCACAAAGCAGATTCAACCTGAAATTGACTTAGTTTCTATAATTAGTCTTCCTCAAAAATTACACTTTTCCTCTGCCTCAAAAAGCCTATCCCTCTTGCTTCCTTTATCCTGGCAACATGTTGCTTCTTTTGCTTTTTGCTTATCATGGAACAAGGATATTCAGGTGCGATTTGCCCTCAAAACGATGGCTGGTACTTCTTAGGAAGCCGAGTTTGGTGGGCTTGTTCTTTTTCCCTTCCAAATCTAAGTTTGTGAGCTGAAGGGCCGAGGCACACCCAGTTGCATCAACCATTCGCGGGTGGCCCAGCTTCCCCGTGAATCCATCCATGGTGTTGCTTCTGTGACCTAGTTTCTGTACATCACTCTCCATCTGGCAGGGCTTCTGCTGCAGAGAGTTGGGGTGCTCCCACTGCACCCGGCGGGGGGGGGGGGGGCGGCTGTGGGGCCGGGGCACGCCCGCTGGTCTTGAGCACACTGCAGCCGTCTGTCCTCAGAACGGGGGCTCTGGACACCGAGGCTGCGGGGGGTCCCCAACGCTGCGCCTGCGGCCCCAAGGCCTCACGTCCCCGTTCTCCCTGCGATGGGCAGAGCCGCGAGCACACCCTCTTCCACGTCTCCCAAACCTGCACCTGGAGAAGCAGTCGAGCCGGCCCCTGGGCTCTCTTCACCCTGACTGCAGTTCTCACTGCTGGGCCTTTCACCTGTTCCTCTTCCCCATCACTTCACCAGAACCCGTGGCCGGAGACAGGAGGGGAGGCCGGAGGTCCAGCGCCAGTGCTCCAGCCGGCCTTCCCTCTTCCCAAGGGTTGGTTCTAGCTTCTGTTCCTCCCCCTTTGGAAGGCAATCACCCCTCCATACACATTTTGTATTACATTTTCTCTTTCACGCTGTTTCTCCCCATCCGTTTGGACATATTTACAAGACAGACGCAGCTGTTCAGCTTCCTCTCGCACTGGGCTAGGTACCTTCCCTCCTTGATTGCCATCCTGAACGGGAAGGTTCGCTGTGTTCGGTCCCTGGCAGGCTTCACTTTGGGATGAGAAGCCCCCATCACACGAGGGGGTGGAAGCTCCAGTTGGGTGCTGGTACCTACTCCGGGCGCCCCAATTCTCCCCCAGAGAATTCCATCTCCATGAATAAATATTTGCCTGATGGCAAAGTGCTATCACCTGCCTGCCTCAAAACAAGAAGGGAGAGGTGGGAATTCCCTGGTAATCCAGCGGTGCTTGACTGCTGTGGGCCTGGCTTTGATCCCTGGTAGAGATAAGAAAGGGAGCAGCCCCTCGGGATGCCCTGAGTCCCTGACCATGTCCATGTTCACACTCTCTCGGCTCAGGGCTGCCCTGGAGCCCTTCTGCTCACTCCCAACCTGCATCCGGTTTTCATCTTCTTGTTGAAAGGTTCCAACTTCTTGTCTCTTTCAAAGGTCTGCAGAAAACTCTCCTCTGGTTAAAAAAAAAAAAAAAAAAAAAAGAGGTCTCTCCCAGTCTCTGCTGCTCTGAGTTTCCTATCGCCTCCTTTTTGTTTGCTGGGATCTCAGAGTGAAGAGGGGCTTCCCAGGTGGTGCCAGTGGTAAAGAACCTGCCTGCCAAATCGGGAGACTCAAGAGATGTGGGTTCGATCCTTGAGTTGGGAAGATGCCACAGAGAAGGGCATGGCAACCCACTCCAGTACTCTTGCCTGGAGAATCCCTTGGATGGAAGAGGCTGGTGGGCTACGGTCCAAAGGGTGGCAAAGAGTCGGACAAGACTGAAGTGACTTAACATGGATGCAGGCTGAACAGAAGACATAAGCCTGGTCTCAGGTGCCCACAGCTGGGATCGTACTGGTGAAGTCTCACTGGGTCCCCCACCGGGAGATTCTCTGTGCTTCTGTTAACACATTTCAGTACAGCTCACTGGGAAAGTCGGCTTCTTGTACCCGTATGTTGGTCTCCAGCATAAAAATCTTCTACAGACGACATGGTTCTGCTCTGAAGCAACCACGCATAGCATTACAAACATTCTATACCAAGGCATGATGACAGCAAGGCTTCAGTGTCGTCCTTCTTCAAATAAAAATGTCAAAAACAAACTTCAGCTTTCTCAGTGGGGAGAAAACTCATGCCAACTTAACAACCTCAAGGCAGCACACAAACCACGACTCAGCCACGTGACAGAGGGGAGTAAAACTCTCTCCAGCCAATCCAGGTGCCCTGGCTCCCAGGCTGAGTCACTCAGGGTGTGGATGAGCTCGGAGAAGGGGATCGTGCTCCAACGAGGAGGGACTTGCTCAGAGAGGGAAGCCAGACAGAGACGGCCGTGTCCGCGAGACGTCCACACCAGGCGAGTCCATGGAGACAGAGGCAGAGGGGCGGGGCTGGGTCAGGAGAACTGTGCTGACAGAGACATCACTCGCTCTCTTTCAGGCGATGAAACCGTCCTAAAATCACGGGACGGCAGCATAACTCTGTGAATATACTGAAAACCACTGAACTGTTTGTAAGTCTACAAGGGTGACTCTTCAGAGACAGAAAACAAAGTTGTCACCAAAGACGGGGAGTGGTAGAGAGGGATAACTAGGCGCTTGGGCTTAGCTGATACAGACTAGCATCTGTGAAATAAACACCAAGTCCTCCTGTACAGCATGAGGGCTACAGTCGACATCCTGGGATAAACCACGCTAGGAAAGGACATGGAAAAGAATTCATGTTAATGTACGTGGGACTGAATCGCACTGCTGTGTACCAGAAGCACAACACTGTTAATCAACTACACCTCAATTCTTTAAAAAAGGAAAAAATCAGGACACTTGAAAAAAATAAAGTTTGAAAAACTCTTAAAACCTAAATAGAATGAAAATAAAAAATAAACTTTTTTAAAGGGTGACAAAATACTATGTAAATGCAGTTCAATTTCTAAATAAAAAAAAGAAAGAAGAGGAGGTGCCGTAATACCTTCATTAGACCAGTCACTTCAGGAGAACAGGGTCTCTGGTACTACACAGAGCAGCAAAACCGGTCAGTTATAAACCTAAGACGAGACCAGACTCTTCCTTTGTTTAGCTGCTAAGTCATGCCCGACTCTTTTGCGACCCTGTGGACTGTAGCCCACCTGACTGCTCTGTCTATGGGATTCTCCAGGCAAGAATACTGGCATTGAGTGGCCATTTCCTTCAGGGGATCTTCCTGATTCAGGGATCGAACCTGCATCTCTTATGTCTCCTGCATTGGCAGGCAGGTTCTTTACCATTAAGCCACCTGAAGTTTAAAAAAAAAGCAAAAACTATGAGTAAAACTGGGACAGCTCGGAGGTAGAGGAGACTGGTGGGAAGTCTCTTGAAGGGTCATAAAAAAAAACCACCCCCGCCCCCTGCCTGGCTCCTCTCAGTGGGAGGCAGAAAATAGTAACCTGTGATAACCCAGGAGACTGAAACGCCCAGTGGATCCTCCAAAAACAGGTCCTGCGGGCACAGACACAGCAGGGTCTGAGGGATGGAGCAGGGTCTCTTCAGTCGTCATGCAGCACCCATTCCTGACATCCGCCAAAGTGTCATGGGCTTATTTTTCCTATGAAGTTTACACAACCTTAAGACATTCAACAATATTTCTATGCTAAATAACAAGTATATTTACTGCTGATGCCCTGGACCTCAGAAACGTTAGAGAGATCATCTAAAAGTAGAGTACAGAGTTTGAAGGAAACTTGCCCAGAAAGTCCAGTCCAGGGCCCACGGCTTGGATGATCACCACGGAGCCCCAGGACTTCGTCACGGGCAGTGCTTGTCTCCAGTTGCCCCCAGACAAGATGTCCGCTACAACCAGAGGACACCCGACGAATCTGACCTCGTAACATTAAAGAAAAGAAACGAAATGCTCAAGATCCCAAGCATGTGAACATCACCAGTCTTATGATTATTACGCTGACCACAAAAACTATTCTTTGGAAACCTATGACCCATTTCCTACTACAGGGTGAGGGTATGTGCCTCCAGCTTTTAAGGTGGCGGTGCTCATACCATAAAGAATCTGCCTGCAGTGCAGGAGACCTGGGTTCAATCCCTGGGTTGGGAAGATCCCCTGGAGAAGGAAATGGCAACCCACTGCAGTATTCTGGCCTGGAGAATCCCATGGACAGAGGAGCCTGGTGGGCTACAGCTCATGGGGTCCCAAAAGAGCCGGCGACGGCTGAGCGACGAACACTTGTAAGACAGAGCTGATCAGAGACGAGGGCTTTTAGAGGAATTATGTGGACGCACACAGGCAAATCTGAAATCTAATTTTACTGAACTGTTGATTCTATACTAACTTGCTCTCTGGCAAATGAGTTAAGTATGAGTTCTACAGAACAGATCTCAGAAAATGCCACTCTTTCCCCAGATTGCTGCCCCCTCCATGGGAGCATGAACAGCACTTTGAGGGCTCCCTGCTTCACTGAGAACACGTCAGCCTTGTGCATATGGTCTGGTGACACGGCTGTTCACCTAACGTGATTAAAAGGGAGAAACCAAGACGCCTGCTGGACTCCTTGCAAACAGAAGGAACACTTCAGGGTGGGTCTGGAAGGGAGACTCCTGGAACCAGTCACTGTTTCTCGAATACTTTTGTAGAGTGTCACCTTTTTTTTTCCCACCCTGCCCTTTCCTTTATTGAATTTTCATACAATGAGTGTGCTATGATCATCACCGGATATACTAACAACAACAGAAAAAGCTACAGCTGGATCCTGTATTAGTCTCAGCTGCAGCTCAAGTCTACAAATGTTTAAGGCCAATAGGAAGGCTCGGAGGGAAGGAGAGAGGAAGAAAGAGGCTTGTTCCTGAGAGCTGGAAGGTCTGCTCTTCCTCCAAGGTTCTGGCAGCAAAGACATCTCTTCTGTGTTATGTAAACAGTTTGTCTTACTAAGTTTTCCAATTCTAAAGCTCGTTTCTTTGTGAAACCAGGGCCAAATATTAAAACCAAATCCTCAGTATGTTAAGCCAGATAACTAATCACCTCCATATGGGGGTGGGCTAACCAACCACCGTGTGCACTGGCTCCAAGTCCACCCACGCACATACTCCACTGACATCTGAGCTGGTGAGGAACTCCTTTTGGTTACCAATCTGATCCACACTTACCGAAGAACAAGAAAAATGAACGTGGCTGTGACCTCGAATCAAGCAGATGACTTTAACATATAGCTCTTTAAATGACATTAAAGAAACCAACGCACTCCTCTCTTCTGTTTATATATGTGTCATCTAGACTACAGGATACAAATAATGGTATTAGGAAACCAACCTGGGCTCTTTTAAAGTCATTGTAGGAAAAAAAGATTTTAAAAAGTGGGTTTTTTTTTTTTTTTTAAGACTGAGGAGACATAACTAAATACAAAGTGTAAACCCTGATGGGAATCTAGATAGATGAGAGAAATAGTTACAAAAGGCACTGTGGGAGCAAACTGGGGAAAGCAGAATTTGAATGACGTGTGAAAGTATAGTACAGACTCACTGCTGGGTCCCTTAAGTGTGGCAATGGTTGTGGTTAAGTAGGAGACTGTCCTCCAGAGATGAATGCTGTTTAGTATTCAGTGATAAAGTGTTACATTATCCGTAACTTACTTTCAAATGAGTTAGCCCCCCCCCCCAAAAAAAAGTAGTATTAACAGTGTTAAGAGATAAGGCAAAAGTGGCAAAATGCTAGCAATGAGGTTAAGGATACATGGATACTGACAGCACTATTTCAACTTTTCTGTAGACTCAAATATTTTCAAAATAACAACTTGAGAGAGAAAAGAACCAATAATTCTACTGCCAATTACCAGTTTTCCTAAGCCCAAACCCTCACGATCCGCCCCTCTGCTCTGCTGTGAATGTAAATGGAGGCAAGGGGCTGGCCTCTCTGATGACGAGCGGCTTTAAATGCCTACTGATTGGGATTTTTGGTAAGTTTTTCAGGACATAATTTCACATGGGCTTTTTCATGCCCATTTTACATATGAGAAGACTGAGGGTTAAGGAGACTAAGTAATCAACACACATCCTCAAGACTGGAGGTACCACAGCTGCATATATTTGCTTAAAAGTATGTCAACAGCAAATAACCAGTTCAAATGTTTGAACAAACCTACTAGACTCATTCTCAGAACGAACCACTGACGCCACGGTCGCCTCTCTTCTGCCTTAAACTGGGGAAACTGTCAGAAACATCCTTCAGTAGCTGACCTTATGGAGCAAATAGGCAAACCCTGAACTCTTAATGCCCAGAGATCACAAGGTGGGGCGGGGGGTAAGCCTCTCCAATCCCCCCGGGACTGAGGTTATCGGTGCTGGGGCAGGTGCCTGGTTCATCCCAACACAGCCGGCCAGGGGGAAGCATGGCCAAGGACAAGGAAGGCCACCCGCCACAGCGATGAATCACCCCCAACAGCCCCGATTCCAATAAACAGATAAAAGTAATGGTCTCTGGATGGACGATGGATGAGGGGTGGGGGTATGGAGGGACATCAGGGAACAAGAGCGTCAATAAAACATGCAGAAACAGCCTCAAAATGAAGGGTTTATACTAAAAGACTCCCCTCTCCAGCACTTAGGGAAGGTGATCAGGTTAGCTTTTACCACCAGAGCTTGGTCTTTCATCTCTAACTAGAGAACATTGGACGGGCCCTGGCTGTCAATTTACAGCTCTTTCAATTAAGGAAATGGTTCTCCTGTCAAATCTGTTCCTGAAATTCCCAGTCGCCAATCTGTTTGATTGCTAAAACCAAGATAAAACTGCCCAAGCCAAGCTCATGGGATTAGAGAAGCTTCTAGGCGTTCCCTCTCCGAAGGGAGACAGCTGGGGCCAGCGACCACCCACTCGGGGAGGCAGTGGGCCGGGGCACACCCCTGACTTGGGGCTCCCGGGCAGGCCTGCCGCAGATCTCTGGGGGCTGGAAGGACTAGGTGAAGCGGACTTTCCTCTCAAGGGTGCAATGCCTTTTACCCTACCCTCAAATTTTCACAAACCCCTGGAGAAGAGAATGGCAACCCACTCCGTATTCTTGCCTGGAGAACTCCATGGACAGAGGAAATCTGGAAGTCCATGGGGCTGCAAAGAGTCATATACTACTGAGCGACTAACACCCACACACAAATTTTCACCAACCAGCAAAGGGAGATAAAATTTCGAATGGAGAAGTAGCCAGAACACTTCTGAAAGCCTTTCTCAGCTTTACACAAAGGCGAGTCTGCTCTGTGCAGAAAACATGACACAGGCCTCAGATGCCCCTCTGCGGGAGGGGCAGGAGGGAGGCCCCCCAAGGTACCAGAGACTGAAATGCTAAAACCAAACATCTCAGCACTGACAGCAGCAGAGCCCCCGGGGAAGCATCTTGGCTTATGTCCTTTCCAGATTAAAAAATAATAATAATCATGTTCTGCACGTCCGGCCAAAGAACCGGGCATCTGGGAGGCAGAATCACCACGGGGGCTGCTAGGCGGGTGTGGGAGCACGCGCTCCCCCCGGGCTGCGTCACTGGCAGGAACGTTCTCGCAAGATTCCGAGCACCTCAGGCCAGTCTGACCCGAGGAAGGAGGGGAGAAGGCATGTGACTTTTTGTCAAAAACATCACAGTAACTATCTGACTGGCACAGAGCTTTAACCGCGATTTTCAATGAAAAGGCTAAAGCTCTAGAAACAGTGCGTCTTGGGGGAACCCACAACAGACACTCTGTGACTCCTGGGGAAATGCAACGTTTCGGAAGAACACTCGCCCGACATTAATATTCCTGTTGCGCAGGCGATGAAAGGCATCACTGGGTTCTCAAGACGGTTCTCGCCCTCTGAGTGCATGACACACGCATCGAAGTCTGCGGCCGCCTGTCCTCCCACACCCGGGAAATACGGCCTCAGCGTGTGAACAGGCCAAACTGAAAAGTCCCCAAGAGCCTCCCGTTTTCCCATACTCTAACACACACAGAAATGAACTCATCTGCCTGCCTCAATTCAAAAAAATTTTAATCTAATTACTGCAACTTGGAAAAGGACATTCTTGATCGCTTTATTTCCTCTCCAAAGAGCTAAAAGGAAGTCCTGTCTTCTAACAGAATATTAAATGGCCGATGCCTGCCACTTCTGACTGCTGCGTTTTAAAAAAAATCCTTCTGTGTTAAAATAAATGTAGTCATAAGGATGTGCCAAATGAAACTGTTAATGGATTTACGAGCATGTGAAAATACATTTTGTTTTATTCAGTGTAGGAGAAAGTGTTCATCTCAGAAAGAAAGTATAACCTAGCTCAGTTCTTAAAGGGATAAATATATACACCCAGCAGACATGCGTGGGAGAGAAATGAGGTTTCCTTTGGGCCCTCAGTGGCCAAGATGAGATCCTTACTCTTGTAAATAAGAGAACGAAACCCACCTGCTGCTCCAGCCAGCATTAGGCGGCCCCACGGCCCCTGGCTCCAGCCACCTCTCCATAGCCCCAAAACAAGACAGGTATTACGGTCACGAGAGACAGGACACATGGAGACGGGAGGGGAGAGGGCCCTCCTGGGTGGATGGGACCCAGCAACTCCACCAAGCAGGCTATCCTCAGCGTCGGGGCCTGGAGCTGGACAGACTCGAGGGGTACCATGAATACAGGCTGGCCACCACCCGGGCCCGACAAAGGTCTCGGTGAGAGGAGGAGCTGTTTCTTCCTTGAGTGTTCCCCCAAGAAGGAAGACAACACTCTCCCAAGGAGTCCCCCTGCAAACTGCCCCTTGCAGCTCATGCTGAACTTGGCTTCTATATCCTTCCTTCAATCAATAAGGAAAACAGGATTACCTTTACCGGTTTAGACGGCTTAAGGTCCACTCCCTTGTGGTGCTGAGGACCCCTTCCCACAGGGCAGATTAACTGCACAAATCAGGGTTGTTAAGCAAGGAAGAAAGGGAGGATTTATTTGGGATATGGAGCAAAATGCGCTGCTACAGACGGCCTACGGCCAGCCTGCACGCGGTGGGCAGCAGAGAAATAACCCAACTGACCCACCCTTCCCCTGCCGTCCCAGAATGTCTAGGTCCTGTTTTCTGGTTTAAAATCAAGGGTTGTTATTTAAAAGTTACATGTTACAGAAAGCAAAAGTTTTTCAAATACTTTCAGAAGTCTATGCAGCCACCCTAGCACTGAATCAACTGGAGAAAGAGCTAACCAGTGACTGCTTCAATGAAGCCTCATATTATCAAATTGCGGTTTTAAAGAACTTCCAGAATGTAAAATAATGCAACCCAGATGTTCTCTAAAAAAAAAATGAAAACAAGATTGTTTTTACTTCATAGCAACCAAATAGGTCAGCCCACTTCCTCCTTCAGAGAATTCTCAGAGGACCACAAACTCCATTTGAAGAGCATGCATTTTGGATGCATCTGTCCGAGAAAAAGGAAGCTCTGCCGTCCAAGATAAACGGAGGATGTTAGACATTCCCATGAAAGTGAATTTGAAAACTGCAGTAGGACTGTGTCTACATGTTGCCAAACATCTGGATGAAAAACCGGAAAAAAAAAATTTCGCTATTACCCAGATATTGGGAAATACTTTCCCATTATCATTAAAATGCCCAGTTTTATAGCAAGCTGCCGTTTTTTTTTATAGCAAACTGCCATTTTTATTACAGGAATGAGTTGCTCAAAAGAAGAGTACAATAAATTTTTTAAAACTGCCCTGCTACGAGTTTAAGACAGGAACTTATTTCTCCCTATTTGAACAGTGATCCTGGTGACATTAAGTCAGTGAAGAGAGTAAATTTGCTCTATCAAAGTAAATCACAAAATACTCTTAGCCAACTGAACTGACTCAGGTGAGTCTTTTCTAATATTTACAGAAAAGTGAAAGATATTTACCCAAAATAAACACTTGCTGAATTGTCTCCAGTTACGTTTCAAAACATGACAGGCTCTCACGTCGGTTCTATCATGTCGACTGGGAGACTGACATTCGCTGAAAAGCTGACAAGCTTGATTAACTTCAAAATCAGGATGGAGGGCCTTCCCTGGCAGCCCAGTGGTTAAGACTCCATGCTTCCACCTCAAGGGGTGCAAGTTCAATCCCTGGTCATGGAACTAGGATCCCACGGGCCACACGGCCAAGAAAAACAAAACAAAAAATCAGGCTGGAGAATCACTTATTTCCCTACTCTCATTTAAATAATTTACTGTTTCCCCACAAGTCTGAAATAATTAGCTTTCTGCAGCTTTTAGGATACTATGCTAAAACCTATTTTTTCATTTTATTTCACTTCAGAAGTTTTAACAACCCTCTATCTTCTAATACAAACTGATAAACCTGCTTCCTGAAGGATGTGCCAATAACTTTAGGAAAATAATTTCTCTTTCCCAAAGTTATTTATAATAAGAGTGGAAGTGTGCAAACAGCGTTATTACTCTAACTCGCCTGATGGATTACTGCTGGTCCTCCATCAGCAGGATTTACTTGAGAAATGCTTACCTTTCTCATCCTAAGCTCCCCTCCCCTAGCTTTCCCTCTGTTCTCATCACACAGCAAATTTCTAGGAAGGGCCACGGCCCAGGCTACTGATCCCTGGGTTGGGAAGATCCCCTGGAGAAGGAAACGGCAACCCACTCCAGTACTCTTGCCTGGAAAATTCCATGGACGGAGGAGCCTGGTAGACGACAGCCCTCGGGGTCGCAGAGTCAGACATGACTGAGCGACTTCACTGCACTTCATTCGCACAGCTGACCGCTCACTTCCTCTTCGAGTGCTCCTCCTGCAATTCCACACAGCCTTCAAGATTTTCTTGACTTCGCTGGCTACTCTTTCTTGGTCTCCTTTATGAGGCTGTCTGCAGTCCTGGGATTTTCCTCCTCTCTCAACTCTCTAAGTGATCTCACTCATCCATTCCCATGAATTAAAATGAGTTTAAATCTTCCTAGCAGACTACACAGCTAAGCATCTTCCTACCAATTCTACCAGGACATCTCACAAACCGGTCTGATTTTAAACACCAAAACTGAACTCCTGAGACTCTTTCCAGTAAAAGCTGACCAGCTTGTTGCAGACAACCCTTCCGCCAAAAAAAACAACCAAAAAAGCTGAGCACGTTGTACAAACTAACTCTGTGAAGGTATCAGAGAGCTGCCTAACGCAGTGAGGACCTAGGAGGCCAGGATCCCAGAGAGAAGCTGCAAAAGGTGAGCTCAATCGTCTGAGCCAGTTTCCACCTCGAGACACTTGCCAATTCAGGCAGAGAATGAAAGGCCAAGAAGTTAGGCAGAGACAAGCAGTTGAGAATCTGAGGTCAGCAGTATCTCCAGCAGTCTGATGGGACTGGGAGACCAAATTAGAACTCAGGGGCTGCCAAGCAGAAGCTGGTAAACACCCTGAGCTTGCAGCTGGAACCACTGAAGAGCTATACCCTAGGAGAAGGGTAAACCACAGGAGGACTGACCCTCACGGTTCTAAAGTGGTATTTCCCCATCCTAACTGCCCACAAGAAGCCTCTCTCGAGGAAGATAGTCTCAAACTACCCCCACAATTTTTCATACTCATCATCCAGAATTTAAAGCTTAACAGGAAACCTAGAATCAAGATCACAGGCTGAAAACCAAGAGTGAAACAGACAACAGAATACATTCACAGGGTGCCCAAATATTTATCAGACATCTATAATTAACACAAAAAGTCACTGACAAGATGAAAATTTTTCACAGGAAACTGGTATCTAAAAAAAAAAAAATCAAGAACACTGAAAAGGGCAATGACTGAAATTAAGAACTTAACAGATGGGTTTAAAAACAGATTAGACAGAGATGAAGAAAGGATTAATACCCTGGAGAAAATTATGCAGAGTGAAGCATGGAGAGAGCAAAAGGATGAATAGGAAAAAAGTCGAAGAGATAAAAGGACATGATGAAGAGGTAATTAGTGTCCCAGAGAAGAGACAGGACATGCAGCCAAAATAATAAATGTACAGACAAAGGCTAAGACTTCTCCAAATCTACTTTAAGAGTAAGTCATGTCACTGCCCTACCAAAAATAAGAACCACCACCGATGGCTGTTCTTAGAACAGATTCAAAGAAAACCACCTCTGGACGCTGCACGATAACCTGACACAACTAAGAACCAAAGGCAGAGGAGAATCTTTAAAAGCAGCCCAAGGGGCAGGGAAACACACACCACCTTCAGCAGAACAAGCCTGATATAGCTGACCTCTCAACAGAAGTGATGGAAGGCGAAAGCAATGACCTGACTCATCAAAGCATGGCAAGGAATTAACCAGCAAACCCACAATTGCATACCCAGAGAAACTGTCCTTCAGAAGTGAGAGCAAAATGACACCTTGGCCCAAAAAAGAAACAAGTGACCCCTCCCGACAGCCTTCTCTCAGGACCGGCCCTTCTCATGAAGCCGCAGCAGCACCTTCGGTCACAGGAGCCAGAAGCCTAGCAGGACCTTTGGCTTCTGCAGTTCCTTCTCCTTTTACCTCCGAGCTGTCAGTACGTCTTCTTGCTGATTCTCCAAAACACACCTAGCAAAGCCATGCAGATGAAAACACCACATCCTTTCTTACCCAGGGGACAGCAAGGCATTTTAAAAGTCTCACAAACGGTAAGATTAGAATACTGGTAATACACCTAGCGAGGAAGGAACCCGCCAGCAGCTGGGGAAACAGAAAGCACACCTATAACCCACAACTGCCATTCTAGAGAGATACTTGCGAGAAACTTTCACACGTTTGTAAAGGGAGATGAGCCCCGCTTGGTGCTGTTTGCAACAATGCAAAACCAAGGTGGCAGTCCAGGCAGGACGAGAGAAATAACACGTAAACAGGGTCTCTGTGTAACAGCGTGGAGAACCTCTAACTACGCAGCACAACGTGACTTTTAACAGCTTTTAAACCAAAAAAGAAAAGAAAAAGATCCATGCATGGCTTGTGGGCACACATACACGCATGTTCAAGCAAGAGAGCCACGCCGGGGGCCCCACATCACATTGATCACGGCCACCTCGAGAGAGCACCAAAGGCAGGCAGGGCACCAGGACGGCTCGCTCCGCTTCTGAACAAGCGTTTACTTCGGGCCTATTACCCACAGCGGCCCGGGGCCTGCAGACACCGAGGCGGGTCTAAGCAGGCCACAGCCCGGCTTTCACAGAACTCGCATTCTGAGAAAGAAGACACGAACTATGAGCAGAACTCGCATTCTGAGAAAGAAGACACGAACTATGAGCAGGACGGGAGCAGGTGAGCAGTGATAACGGCCAAGCAGGAAGAGGGCTGGGAAGGCGGACAGCGAGCGGCTGCTTGCCTCAGGCTGGTCGAGGAAGGCCTCTGCAGAACGGAGACACGGGAACAGACCCGGAGGGAAGGAAGCCAGGGCGTGCCCAGCCACCAAGGGGAACCCGCGTGGGAAGAGCAGCCGCTGGCTCCCGGAACAGCACGGAGCCGGCGAGGGGACCCGGCGGAGGGGACCCATCCACGGTGGAGAGGGCGAGGACGGGCTGAGATAAGAGCGGGCTTCGTGTTTTTATAAGGGCTATCAGCGCTTCCCGGGTGACTCAGGGGTGAAGAATCGCCTGCCAGGCAGGGATGCAGGTTCGACCCCTGGGTCGGAGAGATCCCCTGGAGAAGGGAACGGCACGGACAGAGGAGCCTGGAGGGCACCACAGAGAGTCAGACACGACAACAGGGCTACCAAGGAGAGTTCGAGAGAGCCCGGGTGTGGGGCACACAGCCAAAAACGCCTACTGCCAGGCCTCTTGGAAGAAAAGCGTGCAGCCCCCGCCAAGGGCTAGGGGACCCCAGGCCGCGGGTCCTGGATGCAGGCAGCAAAGGGCTCTGGGTGAACCAAGGGCAGTGCGGACGTGGACGGGAGCGACACGCCCTCCGGCTGCCGGACGCCCAGGCCAGCATCAGGAGAGTGGAAGGCTAAGGGAGAACTAAAGCAGTAGAAGGGGAAGCACCTCGCCGCCAAGCGCAGAGATGAGACACGCGTCTGAAATGCCGGCCTTGTTTTCTGTAAAGACCTGAAAGCAGGCGACAGAACACCGAACAGCTACTACATGAATCCTGGGTGACAGGAACAGGAGTTTCACTGCTTTCTGTACTTTGCCTTCCCTTCTGCCGCTCGATCCGCCTCGCCCTGGGGCCCGGCCCCTGGTCCTCCCTGCCCCTCCTCCCCACTGGCACAGGGCAGGGTGTCCCGCGGTTAAGGCAAGGCCTCTGGAGCCAGCACGCCAGGGTTCGAGGCCCCGCCCCACCACTTCCTAGCTGTGGAGCCTGAATCAGGTTACCTGGCTTCCCTGTGCCCCCAAGGCTTCCCTTTTCATCCATTAACGGTGCTGACGTTAAGTCTCTACCAGGTTTATTGCGCAAAGTAAATAGGTTAAGCCGGACACAGAGGCTATTCTGTAAACATTAGCTACAATTATTTAAACATAAATCAAATGTCATTCCCCAGGTTGAAACCCTTCCCTTTCACTGGCTTCACGCACCTCGCACCTCGAATAAAAAGTGAATTCCTTACCTAGTCAAACTGCCGGACACGCCCCAGTTCCCCTGTCTGCTCAGACCACACAGAGCAGACTTGGGCCCTCTGCTGGCCGGGCCCTGGATCCCTTCAAGCCACCCCTGAAGGAGTTTTCTCTCCAAGAGGCCGCCTGCCCCCACCCGCCCCACCGCTGCCCCCACCCCGGTTACCCCCCAACCTCTCACCCCTCCTGTACTTTCTTTCACACTCAGCATAATCTGCAAGGACTTGATACATCTGTTTACATTTTTCATCAGTCTCCCATCTAAACAAAAGTCCCAGGAATGCAGGAAATTCAGCTGCTTTATTCACCATATTCACCCTTCCGCACAGGACTGGGCATTTGGCAGGGACAATATCGATGAATGCAGAATAACTATTCCAGAAAAGAGGACTCTGAAAGCACCCATCAAGCCACTTTTTAAGCATTCGAAAGAAAGCAGTTAATTTCTTATGCATAGGCTGAAAAAATAAGTACTGTATTCCACAACTTTCTACATGCTATCCCGACATTTTAATACAGCAAAACTCTACAAAATATCGAAGCCCTGTGTGGTACGCCTGAAACTAGCTGTAAGTTAACTATGTTTCAACTCCCAAATGTCTCACAACAAAGGGTGTTTCCTTTCTCCTGTACTATTTTTCTGTGAAACTGGTTTCCAGTTTGGGAAACAATGGAGATGGATAAGCTTTTTTTTGAACGGCAAAAACTAAAAAGGCACAGAGAGAGGTTTCAGTTTCCCTGCCTCCATCAGCCTCCCCACCAGGTAACCACTGTTATAAGTTCCTTGTTGAGCCTTCCTGAGAATTTTCATGCAGGCACTTCCTTTTCGCCCCCCTGTCAAAAACGGAAATGGTAACAAACAATGCACATTTGCTTACACTTTGCTTTTATAACTCAACAAAACATTTGGACATCTTCGCCCATCAGTTCCTAAGGAGCCTCCTCATTCCCTTCTACAGCCTCACATCTTCATTCACCATCTGGGTGTAGAACCTGCAACACACACTCAGGTCATCCCCCATCTTTTACTATTACAACCCATGCAGTGAATAATCCTGTATCTCACACACGTAAAGATACATTAAATCCTAAACTAGTGGTGCTGCCTCAAAGGATGTGTGTGTGTGTGCATGCTCAGTGGCTCAGTCGTGTGGCTGATTCTCTGTGACCCCGTGGACTGTGGCCCTCCAGGCTCCTCTGTCCGTGGGCTTCTCCAGGCAAAAACACTGGAGTGGGTTGCCAGTTCCTTCTCCAGGGGGTCTTCCCGACCCGGGGACCGAACCTGCATCCCCTGGCGCGGCAGGCGGGTTCTTCCCCACAGTGCCAAGCTGCTGCATCTCTGTGGGGCTCACCCAGAGAAAACCTTCAAGGAGCTGAAGGAGAGGGAATTCAAAACAGGGGGTTGGTTACACGTGTGACAGAAGAGCCAAGGTTCATACAGGAAACAGTAAGACGATGCGGAGATTAGCAAGAGCAATGAGCGGCCACCAGAGGAAGGATGGCTTTCCCGAGCGCAGGGGCTTGGTCAACAGGCAGGAGCTGGAGCCAAAAGCAGGCGGAATGAGAGGGCGGATGATAACCAGCCGCCTCCCTGAGCACCTGCCTTCCAGTCACCCACCGGCGCCTCCCACCAGTCAAACCAGGCCGAGGAGGTGAGCCCCAAGGGCGGGTGCAGGGCCAGCGATGGGTCCACTCCCACCAACTGGCGGGCGCTGCCCCTTAAGAGCGGTAACTGACGGATCCTCTGGCCCACAGATGGTTTCAGGTGTGGGGGGTTATCGCTCGTCTGACAGGCAGAATCTGGGATCTCAACCTGGTCTTAATTTATACCAGTTCTATTGAGGGAGGTGGAGCAGCTGTAAGCATACATCTGACTCGAATGTACACGGCTGCGGTATGGGATGGGCGTGGGGGACTGGAAGAGGGAGGGGGCAGCCCAGGAAAGCTATTCACTTCATCTGCCACAGATGGTCCATGCAGGAAGTTCAATCAGACGGGTTCCCAAACTGAGCCTTAGGACCGTGGCATCGAGCCAGACAAGCCAGGCACCTTCCAAATACAGCCACGTCTCAAAAACTGCTCAGGAAGAACTGAAAAGCAACTGGGTCCCCAAAGAATCAAAAATACCTTAACTGCACTCAACGCACGGTTATAAATAACACTGTGCTCTTGTCTTCTAGTACCCCTGCGTGTTCCTCCTCAGAACGGCCTTCCATCCATTCCTTCCACCATCCTCTCTCCTTATCCTGCATTTAAAGAACAAATAATGCCCTGGAGAAAACTTCAGTGTTCCAAACAGCAGGCAGGAGTCTCCTCTGAAGTCTCCTAACCCAACCAACATATTAGCAAAGAAGATATTTTAAATTCTTTTGCCCCTGGCATGACTACTGTTTGAATAGATTATTTACCCTCTCTTGTAAACAAGCTGAAACTGAGTTTCCCATATACAGTTCAAAGTTCTGTTCTACACTCTTAAAAATATGCCAGAAAAAAGTTACATTTTGCAAATGACTGGCACGCGAAATTATTCTCTTCCAAAGAGCTGAACTTTAGTTTTAAAAACAAAAATTTTAAAGTGAAGCAATTTTTTTTTAGAAATCTAAATGGTGATAAAAACTAGTGAACTGTAAAGAGGTATGTTAACTTCAAAACCCCCATCAATACAGTTAAATATAAGCACACCAAATTTATATAATCACTGTATAATGACTCCTCTTTCAAAACTCTAAGATTTCCACTTACTCAAAAACATATTCATTCTAAGAATGCCGAACATATTTTAAAGTGCCTTTCATAAAACAAGGAAGAAAGATTTTGTAAACTATATCAATACCTGTTAATGCTACAGGGACATTCAGCAGATAGTAAGTATCTGCTCACTGTTCCAGTGAAGTGAATCAAATGACACATATATTAAAAACAATCATACCCCTTTTCCCACTGCAGGGTAAATTTTTAATAAGTTTTTTCCCCAAATTTGAAAGTAATATATACCATTCCATAAACTTGGAGAACAAAAACTAGGAAAATAAAACATCTGTATATCAGTTTTTTACATTGTTTAGACCATAATATGTAAGACTGCTTATTTTTTACACTTGTGAAATATTTCATCCAAAAATGTCCCATAATTGACTTCACCAATCTATTAGGCACCGTAATTTCCAATTCTGTACAATGAATAGTGTTAATGCAAGTTTCCTGTGTGGGGTATTTTTCTGACATCTCAAGACTGTATCCCCAGAAAGAGCTATGTTAATAGCCCAAAGTCTTCAGGCTTTTGAGATGTAATACCATCCTTTGCTCTAGTCCTCAAGATCTATACTGGCTTCCGTTTTCATAAACGTGTATACCTGCTTGGACCTTCAAGTTTTCTTCATTTCTTGATTCACAGGATCCGAAACACCTTCGAATGAAATGGCCAAGCCAGGGCGCTGCCTGGACGCAAATGTCAAACGTTTAAGCATTATAGCGGTTCAGTCTTCATTTTCTGAGGAGGAGCTGCTTGTCTGCCTGTACGGTCACCCCAGCTGTGACAGGCAGGAAGCAGGGCGTCCAGGGAGAATGCATCACTTGGACGCTGCAGATGGCAGTCTGGCTGGAGGAGGATGTGCACCTCGGCCCCTTCTTCCCACAGAACTTTCCATCATAAACAACACAGCCACCGGTGCCACAGCGCTACCCCTAGCTTCAACTAAGAGACGTGAACTCCGCGAATGCCAGGGCTGGGGCCAGCTTCCCACCCTCCCAGCCCCACCTGCTTACTGCGAGGCAAACATCTCCCCCTGGAGCATCACTTAAATTCCAGAAAGCACCTTGATTAACTACTTCATCCCGAAGCGTTCAATACTGCTGATTCTTACAGGCAGCTGCTCCGGCAGCCTGTAATTAAGATTTTTTTTTTCTTTTCCCCAAACGCTCCCTTATTACAAGAGATTCTGATGATTCCGTCTGTCAGCATTTAGGAGATCTTTAGCAAACACACACACACACACACACACGCACACACACACACACACACACACACACACAGATCCTTAACTTCCAGTGTTCCTGCAAAAAAACAGGGGCATTAACCCTTGGCGTCCCAAGCCAACGACTCACTCCATCCAGACATTATGCAGACGCCTTATTCGGTTTGAAAGGCGTAGTTCGCAGCATGACACGACAGTAATCTGTATTCCACTAAATAATTCACAGCCAACGCGAATCTTCCAGCAAGAGGTGACTGAGCGTCGGGCGGGCAGCCCGGTTCTCTGGTCCCACCTGCGGGCGGGCAGCAGCTCCCGACTCCGACCCTCGTCTCCTCCGACTTTACTTACTATTTTCGGCGGACTCCGTCACGTTCCCTTACTTTCTAACACGCGTGTGCCCTCGCTGCCCCCTCCTCACTTAAACGACCCCCGTGACCACTTGGGACCTAAAGCCAAGAAAACTGTCACGATGCTCAACCTTCTCTCCGCGGCCGCCCCTCCTGGACCCGGGGGATCCCCAATTCCAAACTTCGCCCCCCGGTTTCCCGGGGTCCCCCCCAATCCGCACCACCTGGGGGACACGCCGCAGGGTGGTCGCCGGCGGCTGGGCTCCGGAGGGCGTGGACGTCCTTGGCGACAGGAGGCGGGGAAGGTCGCCCCCAAGGTCCCCCGCCCCGGGGAAAGCGACCCTCGAGTCCCGGCCCGAGCCTCCTGGCGACCCCGGCCGTTCCGGACGCTCGCCCGGGCCCCGCGACGACCCCGCCGGCCCCCGCCCCGGGGGCCCCCCGGACCCCCACCTCGGGCTGCGGGGCCCGGCGCGCCGCGGGCCTCGGCGGTCGCCAGCCGGCAGCGCTGCCGCCCAGACGCGGTCTCCCCGGGCGGACCCGGACCCCCGACGCCCCGAGCCGGCCCCGGCCGGCCCCGCTCCCCGTCGGTCCGGCGCGTCCGCGACCCCCCTCCGGCCCGGCCCCAGGCCGCCGGGCGGGCCGGCCACACCTCCGACACTCACCGCCGCCG
>ML662479.1:1403254-1475342 GCA_007570785.1 Antilocapra americana
CGGCGGCGGGGGGCCGGGGGTGCTCCTCGCACGTGCGCCCGGCGGAGAAGCTCGAGAAACGTACTTGGAAGTCAAGCCTTGCCCCGCCGTCCGGAGGCATTTCAGAGGCATTCCACTTTTCAGCCCTTTCCTGGCGCTGAGTGCGCTTTGCCATTCATAAAGTGGGACGCTTGTGGACGAACGTTATCTTAAGGCTGGAACCGAACCCCCAGCCGGCACACGTGGGGCCCACCCTCAGAGGGGTCGGCCAGAGGCGGACGCTCCTGCGCTTTCCCGCCGGCTACCCTGGATTTACGATTCAGAAGGGGCTCTGAATTCAGTTTCCCGTGGGCACAGCCAGGGTCCTGGGCACAGGCCTCCTGGACAGCAGGCCTCTGCCGGCCCCTGCTCCGGACATGCCTTCCCATTCCACATCTTGCTTCCAGTAAGTTCTCTGCCTCCTCCTGCAACCATTGAATGTGACCCCTCCCAAGCTTTTCTGTTCAATTTGCTTGGATTAAATTGCATTAAAGAAAAGGAAACATTGTAATAGAGGAGATAATTCATCTCTAATACAGTTTACCAGCACCTGTTTTATATCTACAGATGTCCCATTGAGTTGAAGGAACTTTCTGCTGTCATTTATCAAAATGGGTCATTTTCACTCTCTTTGTTCGAGGTTGTGGGATGATTCCAAAGAATTCAATCTCCTGATAATCTCAAGAGTTATACAACCGGCATTTGGGTGCTGCTCAAGGCTCCCCACATACTTCTGGGTGCAGATAAGACATGCGGGAGCTTACATGACAAGGGCAAGCAGAAAAGGTGTCTGGGCGTCAGGTCTCAGCCCTCAGACTTGGCTTCCTGATCTTGTTACTGTAGCCTTAGTTATCTTGGCGATAACAGCTTAGTTGCTGAGAAAGAATGACAGCATGCTTTGAACTTGATAATGTGACATGTGGAGCTTTGAACTCAAGATATTATCAATTTCAAACACTTTTCAATGTCAGTTCCGAATTCTTTAGGTTTCTTAAAGTTTGATCTGTAGATGTGTCTCCCACGTTTGAGTCTGAAAATTGCTTCTCCAATCACCACCTAAGCTCATTTCCATCAGAATCAACCATAGCCCAGTTATTTGTAAGCAGAGAATTAGATCAATATTATCCCCACAGCTTAGCCGGGGCCTCCATTTCCACAAAGCCTGCAAAAAGTGTGGAGAGAATAAAGGCTTGAGGTACCCATCTTTATTCCTGCACTTGAATGGGGTAATTGGAAGACTTAAAAACTTGCAGTATGCAAAGGAATGAATATCTAATTGAAAAATTAGAAATTTGTTTTAAAAAAAGGAGCTGGCTTTCCAGTGTCTTACATCTCACCGAGATGTGCTGTGCTATACTCCGTCACTAAGTCGTCTCCTCCTCTTTGACTCTTTGGGCACTACGGCCTGCAGCCTGCTAGGTTCCGCTGTCCATAGGATTCTCCAGGCAAGAATACTGGCGTGGGTTGCCATTTCCTCCTCCAGGGGATCTTCCTGACCCGGGGATCTAACCTGCATCTCCTATAGCTCCTGCATTGCAGGTGGATTTTTTACCACTGAGCCACTGGGGAAGTTCCTGCCCCCAAGGTAGTAGGTATTTTAATCTGTTCACAATGCAAGTTGCCCCCACAAAGGAATATTAAGTATCCTAGTTATCCATTGAGATAGGCATTCACTTTATGCCCCTCTGTGTTTCTTCAATGTTGAAAGCTTTATAAGTCAACCTGTAAGGAAAGCAATTCATGTAGCAGACGCCACTCCAAGATAGCAAGTGTTAAACCCAAAACCTTGTTGCGATCTCATTCCGTCAGACAATACATATTTAGGGACCTGCTTTGTTTCAGGCAGTGCCCACGTGCTGGGAATACGATGATGAAAAGGATAGGTTCCTTTCCTGCCTTCAAGGGCCTTCTGACCTAGGAGGAATGTAGCCATTACGCAAATAATTACTCAAATAATTACTTAATTGAAAATTTGATGTCCTACTCTATTTATGGCATCATCAACTCAATGGACAGGAGTCTGAGCAAACCGAAAACTCCAGGAGGTAGTGAAGGACAAGGAAGCCTGGTGTGCTGCAGTCCATGGGGTCGCAAAGAGTGGGACACGGCTGAACGACAACAACTCTGTTTATAGACTTTCTCTTACTGTTTTCCTGTCTACTGTCTACTGGCTTTGCAGCCTTGAAACTCCTTCAGACCAAGACTGTAGTCTGTATTCGTTGTGTCTCTGTGATCCACTGCAGGGCCTGGCCATATCAAAGAAGAGGAGAAAGCAACACTGCTTGCTTGCATTGGGCATATCTGGCTTTGCTGCTGGACGACCACGGCCATCAAAAGTGGGAGGCATCTTGAAAACATGTGGAAACCCATTTATCAGCCCTTTGTCCATTGCAGAAAGAGCTTAAGAAATCAAAAAAAGGTGCAGACACTCCGGAAAGGTCAGAGGACTTCTCCTTTGTACTTTCGTCTGTCCTCCAAGAGAAGGCCTATGCAGTTGGACAGAAGGGTCCTCGCGCAGCACTGAGGTCACAATAGCCCAGACTCTGCCAAGGCCAGTTTCTTCACGCTCAGCCAGAAAGGGGCAGCCCACGCTGCCTGCACAAAGCAGTTCCCGTGTCCTCTGATAACCAGTCGGGAGATGCAGAGACAGCAGTGACCATCAGCAGATGGAAACCTCAGCTAATCCCTTAATCTGCTCGGGGGTCTGGTCCAGCCTGGGGAAGACACACACAGTGGCCTGCTCACTGCCAGATCACAGTCACAAAAGGAAAACAGTGCTTTTGGAAATCTAATTTCATCTAGGAAAGAAAATGTCTCATTGGAGTGAAGATGACTTTGTGCAGGCTAGCCTTCTCCACTCTGCCCAGGCGAACAACAGGGGTCCAAGCGTTAAGTCACATCCTCATTAAATTTTCAGAGGCCCAGACATCACGTCGTTCACAGAATCCATCTCCCTTTCCAATCATTCAGGGCCATCTACCTTGGTCGTCTTCTCTTCCCTCTTGGAATCCACACACTGACTTGAGTTCCGTGGCCTCATGTTACCAAGGACAGCTTAATTCCTTTCGGATTGATTAGTCACTTGCATTTTTGCAAGAGCAAGAGCGAGTCAGATTTCTCAGTAGTGGTAAACTTGGGGGGAAAAAAATAACTTGGCCACCATTTTGAGCTATTTCTTTGGAAGAAAGGCATTTCACAGACCCACTCGAGGCCGCGTGGGTATTGAGTTCTCAAACACAAAGTGTCTTCTGTAGTGATAAAAAGCGGTCTTATTTTTATCTCGCTCTTCATTTTTATAGGACGTCCCTGACCTACTAAAAACAAAAACAAAATTTTTTTCTAATTTAAAAAGGTCCCCTTCAGAAGTTGGTCAGAGTCTGCTTTGTGCAGCTTAAACTCATCAGGAAAACCCATCCCCGGGTGCAGAGGGGACTGTCAGACAGGCAACTAAAAAGGAAAAAAATGAGAAAATGACAAACATCAGGACACAGGACATCTGTGATCCCTGTCCTCTGAATAGAAACTGCTCTTAGCCAGCAATCGAGTGGCAGAACGACACCCCGACCGAGTGTTGTGTGACCCAGAGAGCCTCACTGCCCGAGCAGGTGTGAGTCTGCAGTTTGACTTGTCGGATGGCAAAAGCCAGCCACGAGTTCCCGTCATTCTCTGACTTTGCCCAGTAAGGTCATTAGGTCCCAGCCATGAGGCATCACAGCACGTCACCTCTGCTAAGTGGATATTTCAGGCTCTACGGCCCAGGCACTTTTGAGTTCTTGGCTGTGTGACCTTGGGCAAGTGACTTCACTTCTCTGCGCCCTAGTTTCTGCGGCTGAGATGGAACCAACAATGCCTCTGCCCCCCACAGCTACTCTGAGAACTAGAGCTAGATGTGATCATACACCAAGAGTGTGACTGATGCTCATCCTTGTCATGCACAGAAAGCGTCTCTGCTCCCTCTTCCACAAGCCCGCCAGGATGTAGGTGACAGGATTGGGAGGCAAGGGTGGATCTCAGTAAGGGCTCCCCGCCTTCACCACCACCTTCTAGCTGCTCTGCTTCCAAGTCTGGCCTCAGGAACACACCTTGCCATGCTACATGCCCTCTGCTTGTGAATCGTCCCACATTTGATACCTCCTCAGTCGTGTGATGAACTGGGGGGACTTCCCTGGAGGTCGAGTTAAGACTCTCCACACTCCTGCTGCAGGGGACACTGGTCCCCCGTCTGCACATGCTACGCAGCGCAGCTGCCCCTCCAAATCTACAAAAAGCCTATAGCTACCATCATAGTTATTTTTGAAAGACTGACAGATTTTCCCCTGAGATAGGGAACGAAGCCAGGATTGGTTTCACTCTCAGCACCGCTGCTCCTCATAGTCCTAGAAGTTCGAGCCAGAACGAACTTGCAAGAAAAGGCACATGAATGACAAAGGGAAACACAAAAGCGCTATTTACAGATGATGTGCTTGTCTGCACAGAAAACTCCAAGGAATCCGTTTCAAAAGTCTCCTGGGACTTAGAAGTGAGTTCAGTGAGGTCACAGGATGCAACAGGCACGTGTAAAAATTAACTGTATTTCTGTATACTAGCACCCAACACTAGCACCCTCAGAGCGCTGCCCCCAGAGAACCCCCGGTACCTCTAGTTGCTCCCCGCAGGCCCCAGCTGCTCCGCGGTTACCTGGGGCTGGGTGGTGTTGCCTGGGGCATTGAAGGAGCTAGAGAAGTTTAACCTAAAAATCAAAACAAACAAAAAGAAAACCGATGAAATGTAGTTGTACTTAAAAGGAGATAGTCTGGCTTCGAATCTGTGTATCAGGTTTGTGTGTTTGGAATTTGGGGATCCTTGCTGCCATTTGTGATTTTTGTTCATGTACTGAGCTGAATCGTGCCCCCCCCCATTCACATCCACCCAGGACCTCAGAATATGACCGTATCTGGAAGATGGGTCTGTGTAGATGTGGTCAGTTAAGGGGAAGCCATACTGGATTAGGGTGGGCCATACATGCAGGGGCTGGTGTCCGGGTATAAGGAGAGGACGCGAGCGGGGGAGATGGCTGTGTGACAGAGGCGAAGCCTGGAGGGAAGCAGCTAGCATCTAAGGAAAACCGGGGGCTGTTGGGGACCACCCACCGCTAGGAGAGGGGCTCTGGTCGGCCCTCCTGACACCTTGACTTCAGACATCTGGCCTCCAGGCCTGGAAGAGAATTCATTTCTGTTTAATTTTTAAAAAATGTTTGGTCGAGACAAGTGGCATGCTGGATCTTATTTCCCCAACCAGGGATTGAACCCACACCCTGTGCATTGGAAGGGGGAAGTCTTAACCACCAGGGAGGCCCCACATTCCTATTGATTTTAAGCACCCAGTTGGTGATCATTTGTCACTAGGAAACAAATACAGTCTGATTCTGCCTTTCTGATGATCTAGAATAAGTAGCATCTTGCTAAAGATGCCTTAGGGGGTTGGGGGAGTGGCGGGGAGGGGGTCCCTGGCCAATCAGTGTGACTTACCAGGAGAGTGGATCCCAGATCCTATTTGGGAATTAAAGAAGTGTCTTCTATGCCAGAAAAAACTGGGCACACCCTCAATCACGCAGCATTTTTCTGTGTGCAAAGGAAGAATTGGAAACACAACAGACAAAAAATCACATTCTTGCTCAGCCACATGAATGCACTGCCCGGGGCGCATTCGCCAGGCGCCTGCTTGCTCAGCAGAAGGCTGAGGGTCAGTGGGCTGGGAGCTTAGTCACGGCCTTTGGAACCCTCCTCCAGAGCTTCCAAGTTCAAAGGAGAGGAGGAGCAAGGCTCCCGGACCATCCCAGGGAGACACCCTATGGGTACAGGTGAGTCAGGCTGGGATGGTGTCCTCATTTCTTCAAAGGTTTTCCAGTTCTCTCCCCTTCTCCTGAGTGGAGGCAAGTTCCTCCTAGGTCTCTGCCCTGGTCTTCACCTTTCCGCCTCCTTTTAATTCTCTAGGCTTCCCTGGTGGCTCAGATGGTAAAGAATCTGCCTGCAATGCACGAGACCCGGGATCGATCCCTGGGTCGCAAACATCCCCTGGAGAAGAGAACAACAACCCACTCCAGTATTCTTGCCCGGAGAATCCCATGGACAGAGGAGCCCGGCGGGCTATAGTCCACGGGGTAGTAGAGTCAGACACGACTTTTGACTTTCAGGACTACAACAGGCTCTCCCCCGCAGCTCCACTGACCACAGCACAGTCAGTCTGCACCACCACCAGCGTCATCCCATGTCCATCGTGGAATAAGTACAAGATTCTGATAACGATTTCTAAGCACCTGCTGTGTGCCAGCCTCTGTGCGAAGTCCCCTCCTAGCTGCCCTCCTGAGAGGTATTGTTAGGCCCCTCCAGAGGCCAGGAAGCTGGGTGCCAGTGACAGAAATTAAAACTGTGGATGGGGCTTCCCTGGTGGTCCAGTGATTTAGACTGTGCTTCCACTGCTGGGAGCAGGTGTTCCATCCCTGGTCCGGGAACTAACATCCTGCGTGCCATGCGGCGTGTCCAATAAAAAAGGAAAGAAACAAAAAGTGTAAATAATAAGCTCTGTACCTGACACCACCCAGGTAGAAAGTGGAGGCCCTGCCAATCATCTTGCCTCCACTGCGCTGGCTCTCTTAAGCCACCGTCCAGCCTCTGAAACACAGAAAAGGGCAAACATTCCAGTTACCCCCAGGATAGCTCACGTCCAGGGAGCGTCCAGCCTGCTGCCTGGACGTGATCAACGCCCTTGTCTGCGCCCTCCCTTCTCTTCCCACCTTCTGTCACGTCTTTAAGCTCCTACCACGTGGCATGGATATCCGTCAGGAGGCCTGGCTTCACATGTAGGGCTGAGCTTTAGAATGACTGGCCAGAGGGCTCGGGTTGGGGACTAAGTACTCAGGGGGTACGAGGGCTCCTTTGGCGGGAGGCACGTGCTCTGGGACTAGATGGAGGGCGTGGGGGCACAGCACTGTGAAGGTGCTGGGTGCTGCTGAGGGGTGCACGTTAAAATGGCCCGTGTGGGGACTCCCCTGGCGGTCCAGTGGCTAGGACTCCAAGCTTGCAGTGCAGCGGGGTGCGGGGTCGATCCCTGGTCGGGGAACTAAGATCCAACATGTTTCAAGGCCCAGGCAAAATTTTAAAAATTTTAAAGAGAAAAATAGATAGCTAATGGGAAGCTACTATATAGCACAGGGAGCTCAGGTCAGTGTCCCGTGACCATCTGGAGGACTGGGAGGGAGGCTCAGGAGGGAGGGGGTATATGTATACGTATAGCAGATTCACATATCTATAGCAGAAACAAACACACCACTGTAAAGCAATTATACTTCAATTAAATAATCCTGCTCTAAAAATAAATAGGAGAATTAATTAGTTTAATTCAATGGCTTATTTTTAGGTAATAAACAAGGACCTACTGTATAACACAGGGACCTCTACTCAATACTCTGTTACAACCTATATGGGGGAAGAATCTGAAAAAGAGTGGCTATATGTACATACATACCTAGACAGCATATTAAAAAGCAAAGACACTACTTTGCCAACAAAGGTCCATCTAGTCAAAGCTGTGGTTTTTCCAGTAGTCATGTATGGAAGTGAGAGTTGGACTATAAAGAAAGCTGAGTGCCAAAGAATTGATGCTTTTGAACTGTGGTGTTGGAGAAGGCTCTTGAGGGTCCCTTGGACTGCAAGGAGATTAAAGCAGTCCATCCTAAAGGAGATCAGTTCTGAATATTCATTGGAGGGACTGATGCTGAAGCAGAAACTCCAATACTTTGGCCACCTGATGTGATGAACTGACTCACTGGAAAAGACCCTGATGCTGGGAAAGATTGAAGGCAGGAGGAGAAGGGGACGACAGAGGATGAGATGGTTGGATGGCATCACCGACTCGATGGACATGAGCTTGAGCAAGCTATGGAAGTTGAAGGACAGGGGAGCCTGGCACGCTGCAATCCACAGGGTTGCAGAGTCAGGCACAACTGTGCGACTGAACTGAACTGATACGTACATACATAACTAACCACTTTGCTGTACACCTGAAACTAACAAAATGTTGTAAATCAACTACACTCAAATATAAAATTTTAAATATATAGAGACTTCCCAGGTGGCTCAGTGGTGATGAATCCACCTGCCAATGCAGGCGGGTTCGACCCCTGGGTCAGGAAGATCCCCTGGAGAAAGAAATGGAAACCCACTCCAGTATTCTTGCTTTGGAAACCCCATGGAATGGAGGAGCCTGGTATTCAGGTTGCAGAAAGTCAGACAAGACTTAACAACTAAACACACACACACACACACACACACACACACACACACATGAAAATAAAATGGTTGATTTTATGTGTGGTGAATTTTCCTTAATAAAAGGGTTTGGGAAACCAAACAGCTCGATGGCTGATGACTCCACGCGGTCACAGCCTAAAAGCCCATCACACGCCTTTGCTGGAAGCACAGTCAGGCAGCAACCGACGCCCCAGGACAGCCCTGGTGTTGGCGGGTCGTCTGGTGACCCGGCCTGGGGCACACTTGACTGGCACTGCGCTCCCCTCCCATGGCGGTGTCCCCCTGTGTCACACAACCTGGTCACACTCCAGTTGAAGTCGGACGGGATATAGCCGTGAGCCCCAACGACAGACAGAACTACCCGCCCACGTCACTGGGCACCCTCCCCAGGGAGCATGACGAGGTGGCTGCCTCATTGCTGGGTGGCCTCTGACCACTGTGACCCTCTGGGACGTGCCCCCCGGCAGGTTCTGCAGGAACAGCTGCAGGAGGCCCCAGCAGGACCAACCTGGCCACAGGTGAGGAAGGGCAGCTGCCCGCCTTCCTGATGGGGAGAGAAAGACACTGAAAGCAAAAGGCAGCTGAACCATCCCGGCAGAGGTGCCCAAGGAAGTCCTGGCCCACACACGGTCACAGCAGCTGGACACGCAACAGCCAGAGGTGAAACGAAAACTAGTGAGGACAGACTGTAGACCTCAGCGAGCTCTGCTCAGTGCTCTGGGTGATCTAAGTGGGAAGGAAATCCAAAAAAGAGGGGACATCTATACATGGGCATCCCAGGTGGCACTAGTGGTAAAGAACCCACTTGCCAATGCAGGAGACATCAGAGACTCGGCTTCCATCCCTGGGTCAGGAAGAGCCTCTGGAGGAGGGCATAGCAACCCACTCCAGCACTTTTGCCTGGACAATCCCACGGACAGAGGAGCCTGGAAGGCTACAGTCCCTGGGTCGCAAAGAGTCAGACACGACTGAAGCGACTTAGCGTGTACACGTATGTATACCTATAGGTGACTCACTTTGGTATACAGCAGAAACTAACACAACATTGTAAACAACGACACTCCAACAAAAGTTAATTTAAAAATAAGTAAACTTTAAGACTTCCCTGGTCTCTAATGGTCGAGGCTCCACACTTCCAGCTCAGGGGGCACAGGTTCCACCCCTGGTCGGGGAACTAAGATGCCACACGCCAGGAAACTAAGAAAAAAGATAATATTCCAGAAGAAGACAAAGGAAATGTCAAACAGTGTGAAGTAAATTACGTAAAAAAATTCCAGAGCTTCCAGGACCACAAGCTTAAAAAAAGCAAAGAAGACAGTAAAATTCTGAAAAAGGCCCAGAAAGGTGGATTCTTGCATGAAACACTTCTGGACAGGAGAGCCACATTGAAAGCTGATAGATACTGCAAATGACCGGGATTTTTGCTTCTGTCTTCTCCTTTTGTTTTTTTCTGAATAATAAAATCAGTCTTTTTACAGAAGAAAAAAAAAGGAACTTTTTTTTTTTAAAGTTGTATACATTTTTGTGGGAAAATCTACACAACATGCAATGTACCAGGTTAGCCATCGAGAAGTATCTGGTTCAGGGGAAGGAGGTACATTCAAGGTGTCTTGCAACCGCCGCCGCCGCCACCATCATCCACCTCCAGAACTTTGTCATCTCCCCAAACTGAACCTCTGGCCTCATGAAGCACTAGCTCCCCAGCCCCCTCCCTGGAAGGAAGGGGAGGAAGGAAGGAAGAAAAAAAAAAAAGAAGCCCACCAACCCATCCTAGACCCCTTTCACAGGGACTGTTTTAGCCATGGCCTGGATCTGGGTCAAAGGGACCGCAGACCCTTCTGAATCCAGCCTTCATCCCCCACCATCATCCCCAGGGATGCGACTCAGTAGGCAGCAAGTCAAACTAAAAACATGCGCAGGACAGCTGCAGCCTCGGCGGGCCTGTGAGATGCTGCTGGGAGAAAACGCTGTCCTGGCCTGCAGACAACAGCTGCACGAACAACTCCCAAGTTGAAATGCAGGAGAGAGGCGTCTGGGCTGCGGTTTCCCCTCTAAGTGTTCCAGAGCGGACGGCTCACTCCTGCTAATGGAAAGGGCTGCATCCGCTTCCTGGACTTTGTGAACAGGGGTAAAAACCCAGGAGAGAAGGCGCCCGCACCCTCGCCAATCGTACCCGGTGCGTTTGTGTGCTGAGCGTAACTTGGGGTTAATTATTGATGACGAGGCTCCAAGTGAAGTGTTGGCGAGAGACCCGCTGCCTCTTCTAATCGCCAGGTTTCTGAGAAGAAGCTTCAGCCTGGAGGGATTTCATGATTAGAGTGCAAGGAAATAGGAAAAAGCAAAGTGTGCTTTGGCCTGGTCCAAAAGAACAGAGCGCTGAGAATTAAAAGGAAAAATTAATTATTAATAACCAGAATATGGAAAGAGATGGGGGACGGTGGAGGAAAGATGGTTTCTACCCGTCCCTCACCTGAATCTCCCACAACCAGAAACCAGGGGGGAGCTGCCCACTGAGCTGGGCACTGGACGAGGTCAAACTGGTAGTTGATCCTCAAGATGAAACGGCATAAGGTTGCCTTCTGTTGGGAAATCTCAGAACGGGGAGTCTAAGGTAGAGGGGCCTTCCCATGAAATCGGACTGAACTTTGGTTTTCCAAAAACAGCACATAGGACACCTATTAATTTCTAGTGCATCATCTAACATTAAACAATGTTTTCCTACTGAAGTGTAGTTGATTGACAGTGTTAATTTCTGCTGTGGAACAAAGTAATTCAGTTATACAGATGCATGCATTCTTTTTTCAAATATCCTTTTCCATTACGGTTTATCATAGGAGACTGAATGTTCCTTGTGCTGCATGGTAAGACCTTGTTTTTTATCCACTCTGCAGACAACAACTTACATCTGCTAACCCCAGACTTGCAGTCCGTCAGTCCCCCAAGCCCCTCCCCCTTGACAACCACAAGTCCACTCTCTGCGTCTGTCAGTCTTTCTGTTTTGTAGACAGGCTCATCCATGTTATATGTTAGATTTCGCATGTAAGTGACATCACATGTTACTTGTCTTGCTCTCTCTGACTCACTTCACTTAGCATGGTCATCTCTAGTTGCATCCATGTGGCGCAAGTGGCGTCATGTCGTGCCTTTCATGGCTGAGTAGGATCCCGTCGTGTACACATGCCACGTCTTCTTTGTCCATCCATCTATCGAGGGACATTTAGGCTGTCTCCATGTCTGGACTATTGTGAATAGTGCCGCTATGAACATAGGGATACAGTGTCTTTTTGAATCAGAATTTTGTCCAGACATACACCCAGGAGTGGGATTGTTGGATCATATGATAATTCTATCCTTAGTTTTCTGAGTACTGTTTTCCATAGTGGCTGCGCCACCTTACATGCCCACCAACAGTGTAGGAGGGCTCCCTTTTCTCCGCATCCTCTCCAGCGTCTGTTAGTTGTAGGGGTTTTAATGACAGTCATTCTGATCGCTATGAGGTGGTACTTTATTATAGTTCTAAGTTGCATTTCTCTGGTGATTAGCGATGTTGAGCATCTTTTTGTGTGTCTATTGGCCATCTGTATTTCTTCTTTAGACTTCTTCTTTAGTCTGTAGAGGTCTTCTCATCTAACATCTTTGTAGCTGCTTCTTACTTGGACAGTGAGTACCCAGCCCTTGGATTGTCCACACCCCACAAGATCAGGAAAGAAGAAAAAAATAATAGAAAGGAAAGTAAAAGTGAAAGTCGCTTAGTTGAATCCAACTTTTTGCGACCCCATGCACTATACAGTCCATGGAATTCTCCAGGCCAGAATACTGGTGTGTAGCCTTTCCCTTCTCCAGGGGATCTTCCCAACCCAGGGTTTGAACCCAAGTCTCCCGCATTGCAGGCGGATTCTTTACCAGCTGAACCACAAAGGAAGCCCAGAAGAAAGGAGCCACCTTCCAAATCATCCCAGTTTGCTACTTAGAGAAAATTTGGTAGGAGAAGAAATCACAGTGACAGGAACTAAAAGGCACTCCAAAGTCACCTGTGTGCTCATGCCTGCGTCATCCTTGTCCCCGCCATCACTGACAACCAAGAGCTGGCTTGTTTACCAGTCTGAATCCCAGGTCCTCTTCCCGGGAAGCGAGAAGCGGTGTGTCAGGAAGCGGTGAGAAGTCCCGTGGCAAAGACGCAAGTCGCAGCTCCATTGCTGGAGGGTTTGTCCGTCCGCACCCACCGGGTGGGTCTGGGTGCCTGTGACCCAGGAGGCGCGTTTTACTTCTCCACCTTTCCTTCCACACACCGCAGCAACAACTCTCCACTGAGGTGTGGGATTTAATAATAGGCACACCTAATTATAGACACCGTGTTTGCCTGTCCCAGAAGATCGAAAACAAGGTGTCTCCTGAACCTTCCTGGTGGCGCAGTGGATTAGAACCTGCCTGCCAACGCAGGAGATGCAAGAGGCTTGGGTTCGATTCCTGGGTTGGGGAGATCCCCTGGAGAAGGAAATGGCAACCCACTCCAGTATTCTTGTCTGGAGAATTCCATGAGCAGAGGAGCCTGGTGGGCTACAGTCCATGGGGTTGCAGAGAGCCGGACACGACCTGAGCGTACATGCACAGTGCACACAGGTGGTGACGGGCCCAGAGCGCTGTGAAGAGACTTAACACCACCGAGCGGTGCAGTCAAGAACGGTCCAAATGATGGATTTTGTCATGTGCATTTTTACCACAACAAAAAAATAGGATAAAAATTATTGTATACCATATGATCCCAGCCACATAAGAAAGCTACATGCAAAATATTATGAACAAAATAGACCAAAATAGGAACGTTGGTTGCCTTTTGATAAGAGATAGATGACTTTCATTTTCATGTCTCTATTTTTCTGTATTTTCTATATACTGTATTATGTGGGTGTTTATTGTCATATTCAGGAAAAGATAAAGTTGAATTTTTAGGTGCAGCCTAATGGAACAAAGGAAGAATTGGAATTTCTAATGTAGTTTTCTCCACAATTTGCTCATAAACAGCAACCTACCTTCCGCCTTCTTTTCAGAGATGAGACATTTTTGTATAAAACAACTTTAAAACTCAGTATTTCAGGAGAAAAAAATATTGGAAATAAAGTCCACATGTGTTTAAGTGTCTTTACTTGTCTTGATTTCGCTTAACCTGTTCTTTTTCCCTTGGATTCCCCATGAACTTAGAAGACACAGCCACAGTGCAGCTAAAATTTTGCTAGTAAGCTAGTTTATGAATGTTATAAATATAGCTGATTTGTAAGGGAGAAAGCACATTCTTGGCAAAAACCAAATGTCTCTTAAGATGGGCTTAATTAAAACAAAATACTCTTTAAATAGAATACCTCATCAGAATGCATGAAAATTTGAGAAGTTGAACATGACAAAGTAGGCTTAAAGACATAAGATCACTTAAAGCAAAACATTCTTCTTTGTAAGAGTCCCAAAATATGTCTAAGGGTGCATGAAAAGTCAAGACTGCAGAACAAAGACCCTGTGTTTGAAATTTTAATGTGCACATTAAAAATAAGCCAAGAAATACGACCGTAATCTGGGTGAGATTAGACAAAACCAGGAAGGTGATAAAATAGCAGAAGGAAGTGCCTTTCAACAGAAGAATTTTAGGCTTTATGCAGGAGACCTTAGCTCTAAAAATGACAGTGGCAAGCAGCCACAGTCAAGGGAAAACTTCATGGTTAAAAGACAAAGGGCATTTTTAAAAATTATTTCCATTTTCCTCCTCTGAAAAGGCTTTTTTCATTTGTTCAGTTGACTACGAAATTTTACTAAATTTCCCAAATGGTCTTACCACCTACCGTGTAAGTAACCAGCAACGAAAGTCTCCCAATCTGAATTTCTGAAACAGCTGTGATTTGAAGGTGCCCCTACATGCAGCCTCACACTCCAAAAGGTCAGTGAGAAACAACCTCTGACGACCGACAGACAGCCCTGCCAACGGATTTGCTGAAAAGCAAGCATCTGCTTTAAGCTCAAGGTTCTATTTTCACTTAAAAGGTGAATGTTAGGGAGATGCTGGGTGGTCAGGTCCCATGGGGCGAACGTTTATTGTCAGTAGGGACCTTAATACCTGGATCTGCTCACCTGGCCTCATGCACCCAGCATCCCCAGCCAAATCCTTGTTTTCATTGCTGACCCACCTAAGAGCTGCTGTTTTGCTGGAAAGCACACAGGACTGGGACTTCCCTGGTGGTCCAGAATCCGCCTTGCAATTCCGGGAACTGGGGTTTGATCCCTGGTCGAGGAACTAAGATCCCACAGGCCGCAGAGCAACTAAGCCCGCCTGCTCCACTACTGAGCCCCAGCACTGTAACTACAGTCTACGCACTGCAGTGGGGAGACCCCACGCGACATGGCGAAGACCCCACGCACCTCCACTGAGGCCTGACACCGCCAGAGAGAGAGAAAGTGCATTTCCATTGCAGAGGGTGTGAGTTCGATCCCTGGTTGGAGCACCAAAATCTCACACGCTGCGTGGTGCACTCGAAGAAAAAAGCCCATAATTCTTCCATTTCCAATTAAACGACTTACTCAAGAATATACCATTTTTTACCTTTCTATCTGGAATTCTGAGGGCCTGAAGGGGTTGAAGGTGATTTTTTCATGGATGGGTGGACTCAGAATACTTACATGTTTCCCAAGTAAAGAACCTACTTTCTGTTTCTAAAAATATCATATGCTCTGAGCTCCATCATATTCTTTTTTTTTCCCCCAGCAGGATCAAGAGTGGGCTGGGATAAAGTGAGGTGAAGGACCTCCCGATTGTGAGCTACACTTCCCCACACGGTGAGTCCTCTAACGTAGTGATTAATCGCCACAGACTCTGATGAGAGATGCCTGGGAGTCATTACTTGGGTAAGGATTGGGAAAGGGGATTGGGCCACATTTGCATTTTGGAAAGATGTGTGTGGGAGGAGGGAGGTTTGGAGGGTTAAGACAGGAGGCAGAAAAACAAGTCTGTAACTTGATGCAGGTCAGAGACAAAGGCCTAGTGGTAAAGAACCCGACTGCCAATGCAGAAGAGGTAAGAGACGCGGATCCGATCCCTGGGTCGGGAAGATCCCTTGGAGGAGCGCATGGCACCCCACTCCAGGATTTTAGCCTGGAGAATCCCCTGAACAGAGGAGCCTGGCAGACCACGGTCCATAGCGCAGAGTCAGACATGACTGAAGCAATGTAGCAACAGCAGCAGCAGCAACGACAAGGGCACTAAGCTCGGCTGGTGGAAGTGAGATGAGCAGGGAGGAGAGGCCAGATTCAGACACAAAAGGAGGTAGAAGGACTTCCCTGGTGGTCCCGTGGTTAAGAATCCACCTTGCAATGCAGGGGACGCGGGTTCGATCCCTGGTGGGGGAACTAAGATTCCACATGCCACAGAGCAACTAAGCCTGCGCACTCCGGGGCCCAGGCACTCCGGGGCGTGTGCTACAGCGAGGACCCAGCGGGCAGCAACTAAGACTCGACGCAGCCCAATAAATAAAGGGCCCAGGGGTTCAGTCCCTGGTCAGGGAACTAAGATCCCACAAGTCACACAGTGTGGCTCCCCCCCGAAAAAAGTGATGCTGATGGAGGACCCAACAGGAATGCAGACTGCCACTGCAGAGCCTCGCGTCTGATCAAAACTCTGTCATCTGAAAATATGCTCAGTGAAAGAAGCCAGACACAAGAGGCCATTCCATAGTTTCATTTATCTGTGAAATGTTGGCAGATGCACAGAGGTAGAAAACGGGCTGTACAGAGGAGGGAGTGAGCTTGGGGTTTCCTCCTGGGCTGAGGAAAACGTCTGGAACTAGACAGTAGCGACGCTTGCCCAACATTCCAAATGTGGTAAGTGGACACTAATGGTAAGTTTCATGTCATGTCTTATAACCAAAAAAAAAAAAAAAATGATCATCTCATTTCCATAAAGGGAAAAAGGGATAAATTGGACCTCATTGAAACTAAAGAGATTTGCTCTACAGAAGACGCTGATAAGGGGATGAAAAGACACATCACAGACTGGGAGAGATTATTTGCAAATCACATAGCCAACAAAGGACTCGTATTGAGAATGCATAAGGAATTTTCAAAACTCAAGAGTAACAAAGAACAGTGGGCTACTTGGATCCAGTGGAAAAAGCGTGGAGGAGAAATGCCTTTCCACGGCTCTCTTTAACAAGAAGCCTGTGCAATTATCTGACTGATGTCTGTGTCCCCTGGTAGAGCCCAGAAATCAGGGACTCTGCCTGGTTTTGCTCACCATGTGTCCCGTGTCTGGCCCAGTGCCCAGCACATAATAAAAGCAGAATAAATATGAGTGAATGAATGGGCAGGTACCTGGTAAGTGCTGGCCAAATGGACCTAGAAGCTCTAAAGCATGGCGGCTGGAGAGCCTTGGAACACAGCCCCCCAGCAACAGCAATGGGCCGAAGAGGAGCACATTCATTCAGTAAGTAAGTGGCTACTGTGCACCAGGCTCTGTTTTAAGCATATGAAATACATCAATGATCGAAACAGACAGCAATTCCTGCGCTTGTGGAACACAACTTTAAACGAAAAGACAACAAGGCATTATTCATAACAGCCGAAAAACGGATGAGTGGGTAAACAGAATGCCTCCATCCACACAACAGAATGCTCTTCAGCCTTCGGAAGAAAGGAGATTCTGGCACCCGCTAAAACGCGGGTGAACCCTGAGGACATGATGCTGAGTGAGACAGACCAGACACAAAGGACAGATGCTGTGTGATCCCGCTATAAAGTCCCTGGAGGAGTCATATTCATGGGGACAGAAAGTAAGAGAGTGGCTCCAGGGGCTGGGGTGGGGGCAGAGCTTCAGTTGGGGAAGATGAAGTGAGTTCTGGAGATGAGGGTGGTGATGGGTGCCTAGTAGTGCGAGTGTCCTTGATGCTCCTGAACTCGGCGCTTAAAACTGGGTAAAATGGTAAAATTTTATATCAGGGATATTTTACCACAACCTAAAACATCCTGATAATAAGATCTGTGGAGAAATGAAATTTGTGAATAGAGATCGCCATTTGAAGGAGAGCAGTCCGAGTCCTGTTCATCCTTCAATTCATATTAAGTTGATAAGAGGATTTTTAGCTGCTCTGGAGAGACAGAATGATGTTACCGATGATTGAGGGGGAAGAATATTAGTGCAAAGAAGGTCACGGAAGGGACTTCCCTGGCAGTCCAGTGGTTACAACGCTGCTCCCACTGCGGGGGGGGGGGGGGGGGGGGGACGCGGGGGCGGGCCTGGGTTTGACCCGCGACCGGGGAATTAAGATCCCACAGGCCACAAAGCAGGGCCAAATAAAAGACATCAAAAAGATCACTTCATGCATCTCCTTCTGTTATCGAAAACAGAGGGAGGTGAAGATTCTGAATACAGTATTCAAGAGCCTTAGGGACTTCCTAGCCATCCGGGGGGTTAGGACTGGCACTCTTCCTGCAGAGGGCACAAATTTGATCCCTGGTCAGAGAACTAAGATCCTGCATGCTGTGCAGAGACTTATTAAAAAATTGAGGCATGAAAGAAAAAGCAACGCCTTACACTACTGAGATCTAAGCCTTTCTGTTGGCAGTAAGTATAAACTGGAAGGTCGTACCACTGACTTACCTTGATAAACATACTAAAAGTATCGAATCTGTTCTTTTTAAGGAACAAACACTTGGAGGGGGAGAGGAAGTGGGGGCCACCGGGGGTGGAGGGTAGGGGGGAGTAGCTAACAGAAGGAGACTTTGAGGAGGGACACGGAGGATGCAGAGGCTGGGGTCAGCCAGGAGGTCAGGAGAGAATGGGTCGAGGGTGACATGGAGCCACGGAGGCACGCTGGGACTCTGAGGAGTCAAAGTGTTAGTCGCTCAATCGTGTCTGACTCTTTGCAACTCTGTGGACTGTAGCCTTCGAGGGCCCTCTGTCCTTGGAGACTCTCCAGGCAAGAATACTGGAATGGGTTGCCATTCCCCTCTCCAGGGGGTCCTCCTGACCCAGGGATGGAACCCGGGTCTCCGGCATTACAGGCAGATTCTTTGCCGTCTGAGCCACCAGGGAAGCCCTGGGACTTCGACTGTTCATCTAAATCAGAAGGAGAGGAAGAAGCTTTTGTGCAAAACGTCAGATCAATTTCCACAAAGCGGCCAAGAAAAGAACCCAAAGCTGTGTTCCCAGGGCTGGCTGTAGCTTGCCGCCCAGGCCTGCTTCTTCCTGCTGCTTAATCCACACCAGAGTCAGAGGCTTCTAGAAAAAAACACTCGGGGAGAGGAGGGTCACAGGCTCTTAAGGAAACTTGAGAAAAACTTAACAGACCGTTGGTCCATGATTGATACCTCAGTTTCAAGCACAAGCTCAGTTAAACGTGGGTGGTGTCTTGGCTCCTACGGGACTGAACAGCCGTGTGCTTCAGGATGATAAATCGTCGTAAATGAAACAAAATACAATGGAACTTTCCTGGCTTTCAAGTGAATGCTTTCATTGTAGTGTTAAAGTTTCACATGTACAACTGAATTATTATGCAGATGTTAAAAAATAGGAGGTAGGTCTCTACCAGCCGTGAGAAAAGATGTCTAGGATACCTTATGAAACGAAAAAAAAAAAAGCAATGTAAAGCAGTTTGCATTCATCTCATTTTGGTTTTAAAAATAAGTATTTATATGAACAGGTTTATTGTACCTGCAAAAGAAAAAAATATCCTCTGATATGAGTTAATATGGTTACATCTCTGCTAGAATATCAGAGAACTTTAACATTCTGTATTATTTATTTGAGAAGTGCTGGAATTTTAAAAATAATCAGCATGCCTGACCTCTGTGATCAGAAAAGAAAATAAAGATGTTTTCAATGGAATATCTAGAATACATAAATGTCTATCAAAATTCAACAGTAAAAAACACTCTATACAGAAAAACAAACAGAAATCTAGGGAAATTACCTGGCGGTCCAGTGGTTAGGACTCGGCACTTTTACTTCTGTGATTCAATCCCTAGTCAGGGAACGAAGATCCACAAGCCTTGAGGTATGGCCAAAAGAAAAAAAAGGGAAAAAGAAATCTAATTTTAAAATGTGCAAAAAAATACATAGATATTTCAACAAAAAGTGTAGCGATGGCAAGCACATGAAAAGATGTTCAACATCATTAGTCACTGAGGAAATGCAAATGAAGACCACAATGAAATATCACTATGTATGTGTCAGAATGGCTAAAACTAAAAATAGTGACAATACCAAACGCTGGTGGTGATGTGGAGAAACCAGATCACACATCCATGGCTGGTGGGAATGTGAAATGATATAGCCACTTTGGGAAACAGCCTGGTGGTTTCTTACAAAACTAAATATGTTCTTACCATATGACCCAGCAATTGCGCTCCTGGGCATTTATCCCAGCAAAATGGAAATCTATGTTCATACACAACCTGCGCATGAATGTTCATAGCAGCTCTGCTTGTAACAATCTGAAGTGGAAACAACGGAAGTATCCGAGAACAGGTGAATGGTTACACAAGCTGTGATGTCTCTATACCATGGAGCAGTGTTAAAGAGTAAAGGACAGATACAGCGCAACAACCGAGAATCATGCTGAGTTAAAAAGGCCAATATCGCAAAGTTGCCCACTGTATGATTCCGTCATAGGACAGAAAACAGGTTAGAACTAGTGGTTGCCCACCCATGGAGGGGCAAGAAGAGTAAGTGCTAAAAGAAAGAGACACCCTCTCACGCAGAACCCTTGTGCTGATGGGACAATTCTGTGTCTTAATCATGATGGTGTTTACATGAATCAACATGTGTGATAAAGTTGCATACAGGCACACACACACACACACAGACCAGTAAAATTAGTGAAATCTAAATTGGTTCTGTAGCTTACCTCAATGTCAGTTTCCCAGTTATTATACCTCATGTCTATTTTCTACATGTATGTTACTATCTGTATAGGAAAATATATTACTACAGTCATGCAAGATATCACCATTGGACAAAACTGTTTGAAGGTATAGAGCACCTTCCTACACATTTTGGCAACTTCCCGTGAAATCTAGAATTATCACTTGTTCAAAGTTAAAAAGAAAACTCACATGGGGGGACTTCCCAGGTAATCCAGTGGTTAAAACACCACATTCCCAATGCCCAGGGGCTTGGATTTGATCCCTGCTCAGGGAACCAGATCCCACCTGTCACAGGTAAGAGTTCGCATACAGCAGCTAAGACCCAGCGCAGCCAAATAAATAAATATTTTTAAAACACTCATATAGGGACAGATAATAAAATTCCTCTACATTAACAAAACCTCCCTTCATCAAAAATTTTAAAATATTTCTTCCATTTTCATTTAACCTATATTTTATGGGGATGAATTCTTTGGGACTTTGTTGAACTATTTTAAACATATCTTTCAACTTGTGTCCAAAAAACAGTTTCCCATCCTTCGATCTGATGGATTTTTATTGGATGACTCTGGACATCTGTATTTATCAATGTTTCCGAAAGTACAGTCTATAAACCACCTGGGATGAATGAAAAGATGCAGATTCCAGGGCCTACCCAATTCTTCCTATCCCTTCTCTCTTGGGATAGGATCTGGCTGGCTGCACTTATTATTTCCAGTGATTCTTTTTCTCTTTTGGACATGTTATGCAGCATCAGGATCTTAGTTCTCCAACCAGGAATTGAACCTGTGCCCACTGCATTGGGAGACAGGAGTCTTAACCACTGGACCACCAGGGAAGTCTCAATGGGCTTTCTTTAACTTGAATTTGGGGGCATGGGTCTCTGGGTCAAGTTTATGCTCTTAATCATTGATGAAGGTGAGTTTTCTAGTTTTTAAAAGGAAGAAAGAAAGAGAAAGCAATCTTGGTTCCAGAAAGGAGTTTGCTGCTCATAGACGTCCATAGCAATTCTCGGTTTTCCTTCTCTCCATCTCACCCCAGAGAGCATCATGGAACAGAAGCAGCGCCTGTCTTTCCTGGACTCAAGCGGTTTAACAAGCAGCTATTTTGGCTAATCTTTGAGATTAGTCTTCTTAACTGCCAGAAAAACGGCGCCTTAAAAAGGAAATGTTTCTGCCTAAGAACTTATACCCAGTTGAAAATAGTCATGATCATTAAAAAAAATAATGCTGCGTAAGTACCCACACAATTTACCTCAAACACTGGTCCGGCCAGCTAAAAATAACCCCTAAACAAATAACAAAACCTGGCCGAGGCCCCGTGGAAGAAGCAGAGCCAACAGATTCTTCAGAAGTGAGGCTGGAGGACCGACGGGCTCTCAGCTTAGTCTGATCTGGTGCGAAGATCAAAGGCTGGCGAGGGACACTCAAGACAGCGTGACAAAAGCAGAGATAAACAACGGGCCTCAGCTAACTCCAAAGCTCCTGCCCAGCAAGGGAGAGCATTCGTGAAATGAAAAGTGTTAGCCACTCAGTTGTGTCCGACTTTTTGCCACCCTCTGCACTGTAGCCCACCAGGCTCCTCTGTCCATGGGGTTCTCCAGGCAAGATTACTGGAGTGGGTTGCCATGCCCTCCTCCAGGGGATCTTCCTGACCCAGAGATCCAACCTAGGTCTCCTACATTGCAGGCAGATTCTTTACCTTCTGAGCCACCAGGGAAATGAAATGGAAAAGCAACCTCCAAAATGGGAGAAAATAGTTGCAATCAGCCACTCAATAAGGGCTTAACATCTGAAAGATACAAAGAACTCTCATAACTCAATAGAGAAAAAAACAAAATCTGATTTAAAACTGGGCACAAGAACTGAATATATGTTTTTCCAAGGAAGACATGCAAATGACCCCCGAGTACATAAAGAGGCTCAGCATCACTCGGCATTAGGGAAACGCAAATCAAAACCACAATGAGCTATCACCACACATCTGTTAGGATGGTGATGATCAGAAAGGCAAGAGATGACAAGCATTGGGGAGAAAAGGGAACCTTTGTGCAATGTTAGTAGAAATGTAAATCGGTGCGGCTGCTAGGAAAAACAGTTTGGAGATTGCTCAAGAATTAAAAATAGAGCTGCCAAATGATCCAGCAACCCCACTTCTGGGTATATAGCCAAAGGACATTTAAAAAAGGATGTTGGTACTGCCATGTTCGTAGCGGCATTATTCACCATGGCCGAGACCCAGAAACCACCTAAGTGTCCATCCGCAGATGAATGGCTTCAGAAGATGTGGTGCATAAAGAATGGGGTGTTCTTCAGCCGTGAGGAAGAAGGAAATCTTGTAATTTGTTAGAACACAGATGGACCTTGGGGCTTCCCAGGTGGCTCAGTGGTAAAGAATCCTTTGGCCAGCGCAGGAGACACAGGTTCAATCCCTGGGTCAGGAAGATTCCCCCGGAGAAGGAAATGGCAACCCACTCCGGTATTCTTGCCTGGGAAATCCCATGGACAGAGGAGCTGGGGGGCTACAGTCCATGGGGTTGCAAAGAGTCAGCTACAACTGAGCAACTGAGCACACACAGGTGGACCTTGAGGGCACAATGTTAAGTGAAGTAAGCCAGAGAGAGAAAGACAAACACAAATATGGTATCACTTATATGTGGAAACTAAAAAAAGAAAGTCAAACTCATAGAGATAGAAAGTAGAAGTGGTTGCTGGGGGTTGGGGGATGGGGAAAATGGGGAACCTCCCCGAGGGTCTCTATAGCAACCAGATGGGAGGTGACAGTTTGGACCCTTTTGTGACACAGCCTCTAGGAGGCGGGGAACAATCCTCGCAGGCACTCTTTCCTCTGAGAGGCGGAGGGCTCAGAAGTGGGGGCCCCAGGTCTGCAGACCTACAGGTGACAGGTGTCTGCCTCGTATTGGACTGCTGCGGCCGCAGACCGGAGACTGGGCGGTTTAAACAACGGACATCTATTCCTCACGGATACGGAGGCGGGCAGCCTAAGGTCAAGAAGACTTTGCTTTTGGTGAGGGCCCTCTTCCTGGCTCACAGACCAGCTTACAGATGGTCGCCTTCTTGCTGTGTCCCCCAGGTCAGAGAGAGAGAGAGAGGCGGGGGAGGGGTGAACTCCAGTTTCTTCCTCTTTAAAAAAGCTTTTTTACTTGGCTGTGCAAGTCCTAGTTGCGGCACAAGGGATGCGGGAACTTTAGCTGCAGCATGTGGGATTCCCTGGCCGGGGTCAAACCCGGGCGCCTGCATTGGGAACGTGGTCTCTTAGCCACAGGACCTCGAGGGGAGTCCCTCTTCCTCCTCTTATAAAGAAACTAGTCCTATCATGGGGGTGATACCTCGTGGCTGCAGAACCAGAGGGTGGGAAGGGTTTGGAGGCAACTCAAGTAGGAGAGTAAGAGAAAGGCAGAGACGGGCACAGACAGAGGCAGAAATAGAGACAGAGGCCGGGAGAGGGGGAGAGACAGGCAGAGAGGGCTCTCAGGTCATCTCATAACCGAGTAAGAAAGGACACCTGGAGCCACTGGCCACCTGATTGAGCTAGACCACCCAAGATCCCAGAAATTGTTACTTCTCCATTCAAAAAAGACTTTTTTTTCTTGGTGCAGTTTTTAGTGTGGGAAAATAGGTAACATGATGTTTGCCATCTGTAAGCGTCCAGGTCAGGGGCTTTAAGTCCATTCACCTTGTTGCACAACCATCAGCACGCTCATCTCCAGAGCTCAGTCATCGACCCTAATGAAACTCCACCCCCGCTCCCCCCCCCACCCCGCCCCTGTCTTCGCCTCCTCTCCAGCTGGCATTCTCCTTTCCCCACACAGTGAACACAGTGACATCTTCAACGCCACAAACACTCCTGTTTTGGGGGTGATGACGGCAAGTGGGCACCTGTCTGATCCGATGGGGAGTCTCAAGCAATCAGAGTCAGATGTAAGGGGAAAAAAAAGTGCCAGGCTGCGACCACTGGGAGGTCTGGGTGCCCCTGAGGGCCAGACAGGCTTCGGGGACCCGGAACCTCGGGGAAAACACGGAGGCTGCAGCCAACCAGGAAGACGCGAGAGAGGGAGGGCTGATGAGGCCCCATCCCCACCATCGGAGACACTATCATCCTCACTCCAAGAGTTCCCAGTAATTTTCTGTCCAATTTGGTAGCAATACACCCACTTAACAGCAAATCCAATTACTGTGGCTTCCCCCCATTTGTCATCTTAAGTGGGGTTTTGCTCCATTAGAACTTATTACAAATTACTTCAGGCAGCGGAGCAAAACCTGACTTGCATCTCTTGTTCCCTGTTTGTTTTCAGTTTGTTTTAAACAACTGAGTGGCAGCGAGAAGGGTATTAGGCTTCCCAGGTGGCACAAGTGGTAAAGAACCTGCCTGCCAATACAGGACACATAAGAGATGCAAGTTTGATCCCTGGGTTGGGAAGATGCCCCGGAGGAGGGCATGGCCACCCACTCCAGTACTTTTGCCTGGAGAATGCCATGCACAGAGGAGCCTGGCAGGCTATGGTCCATGGGGTCACAAAGAATGGGACCCGACTGAACCAACAGCAGGTACACATGAGAAGGGTCTTTCTCGGGCAAATAACTGAGGAAAGGAGGGCAAGACTGGTGCTGGTGTTCAGGGCTACAGCGGGAACTGGCCCTCAGCCACAGAGGGGACGATGGACTTGGGTGACACAATGAGAGCTCGGGGGCCACTGGGCCAGAGGGGTGCAGGCCAGGGCACGGGCAGGACCAGACCGGCAGCCTCTCTGCTTTTATAGGGCAGAGGCGTCGGAGGGCTGGATTCATCCGAGACTGGGGAGCTTTGGATCTCATGGGTTGGAAGGACAAGGGGCTTAGGGGTGCTCCGGTCTCTGCCCAGGGCAGGGAGGAGACATTCTGCTCCATCAGCCCAGAAATGGCATCTCAAACAAGTCATCTGTTGCAAACTGCAGCTCCTGGCACAGTTTGCACAGAAGGGGCTCGGCGCGCCTTCGTGAACCAGTTAGCTGGGCTGAGCGGGGGCTCCTGTGTTAGAAGCACCCATCCCATCCAGGGCACTGGCTGGGGGGCGAACAGGGGTCTGAGAGCCACTTCCGGGATGCGGCCCAGCCCCCGGGAGATTCCTCAGCAATCACAGGCAGTCCGGTCTGAGAGTCACGTTTCTCCCCAACCCACGGATGGACAGGCGAAGGTCTTTAGCGCCTCACAGCTGTGCATCAGGTTCTCAGGATGAGCTAAAGACCTTCGCTTCTTACTGCCAATCCTGGAAAACCAGTATCCCTGTTATCACACACCTCGAGCCTGGCCCGCCGGCTCCGGTCTGTGGCACGAAGTTCTGAATCATCCATCGGGCCAAGGAGCCGGACTCTGCTGTCTGTGCTAATTGCTGGAGGCTCTGACAGCGTTCCCTGAGATGCCCTCGCCGCTTTTATGAGCCCCACCAAGCCCAGGACAGAGTTCAGGCAGATGGATGTGCGATGACTCATACTCAACCACACGTTGTTCATGACATCTAAACATCCAGGATCACCCAGGTCCAGGCCGTCTATTTTGCTGTGTAATTTTGAAGAGACGCCGTGTTTTCAGACTGAAGAAAGCAGGCTCAGTGTAAGTGCCCTGAAACGTTCTATGGTGAAACGGAGGGGGGATGTTCCTCCCAGCCCACCTCCCGGGGACCCAGCGGGCCTGGCAGGAAAGCATTCACTTCCTGCCTATGATCGAGAGATGCATTATGTCACACGGGGGAGAACTTCCAAATCCTATTTTTAGAGGTGATGAGGGGGAGGCCGAGTCCGGCCTGGAGCTGGAAGGAGCCCAAGGTCTAGGGGGCAACGGCTTCTGAGACCCGCCTCCATTCCTCACGCTGTCCTCTCTCACGTCCCGAGTCCCCACGTGGCTCTGCTGGGGGTCGGTACAGGATGTTCCCATGAATCATCTCGAGCCCAGCGAACTCGGGCACCAAGGTCTCGCTTTCTGACCCGAGTCTGACCTGCAGCACACGCCCCTCTCCTACAGACCCAGGCTGGGTGACAGCCTGCTGCAAGAGGACACGTTTCCAGAGGTGCAAGACTGAAAGGGACTTCAAGACCCACGGCCACTGGACAACAAAACGCTTAGAATTCTGCACAGAAAGGCGGGGGGGTAGGTCCTTCATCCTAAAACACAGTTTTACTCTGATTTGAAAAGATTCATGCACCCCAATGTTCACAGAAGCATTATTCACAATAACGAAGACATGGAGGCAGCCTAAGCAGACAAACGGATCAAGAAGATGTGGTGCATATACACAGTGGAATATTATTCAGCCACAAGAAAGAAGGAAATAATGCCATTTGAAGCAACATAGATGGACCTGGAGGTTATTATGCTAAATGAAGGCAGACAGAGAGACACATATCATGATATATAGCGCTTACATGTGGAATATAGAAAAAAAGATACAAATGAATTTGTTTACAAGATGGAAATAGACTCACACACATAGAAAACAGATGCACGGTTACCAACGGGGAAAGGGAGGAAGGGATATAGTAGGAGCTTGGGATTAACAGATGTAAACTACTGCGTGTAACATAGGTAGATAACAAGATCCCATTGTATAGCACAGGGACCTCTATTCAGTATCCTGTAATAAATGATAATAGAAAATAATATGAAAAAGAATATAGATTATATATAGAGAGATACATACAATAGGTGTGTGTGGGAGAGAGAGAGAGAGAGATAGCTTAGTCCCTCAGTCATATCCGAATCTTTGCGACCCTATGCACTATTGCCCACCAGGGTCCTCTGTCCATGGGATTTTCCAAGCAAAAATACTGAAGTGGGTTCCATGCCTTCCTCCAGGGGTTCTTCCCGACCCAGGGATCGAACCCATGTCTCTTACATCTCCTGCACTGGCAGATAGTTCTTTACCACTCGTGCCATCTGGGAAATGCCATCTGATCAAACCCACACCTGCCTGCGTCTCCTTCATGGCAAGCGGATTCTTCACGCACCAAGCCACCTGGGAAGCCCCTAGATATAGTAATAGTATAGTAAATGTATATATATATATACAACTTAATCAATGCTGTACCCCTGAAATGCACGCAACACTGGAAATCAACTATACTTCAATTTGAAAAAATAATTATTAAAAAAAAAATTAAAAAAACACAACACAGGGAGCCAAGCCTGGTGCTCTGTGATGACCTAGAGGGGTGGCGTGGGGAGGGGAAGGAGGCTCAAGAGGGAGGGGATACATGTATAATTATGGTCAATTTGCACTGTTGTATGGCAAAAAACTACAGAATATTGTAAAGCAATTGTCCTTCAGTTAAAAAATAAATTTGATTTAAAAATTTAAAAAATGACTTAAAATATTCAAAACCATAGAAAGCAAGGATAAGGAGGTAACGCCAGTCTCTGTCACAGAAGGCCTCACAGGCACCGCTGCTTGTTTGACTTTCTTGTGTTTCATTCAGAGAGAATGAGGACAGTCTTGTTGTGAAGGTCAGCTGTGTGTCAGCTTGACTGGGCCCAGGGACGCCCAGAGCTGGTGAGACATTATTTCTGGGTGTATCTCTGAGGGTGTTTCTGGAAGGGATTAGCATTTGAATCAGTAGGCTGAGTAAAGATGAGCTGAAACTGGGCTGGCATCGCCCAATCCACTGAGGGTCCGGACAGGAAAAGCAAAGGGCAGAGGAAGGCTCTGCTGTCCCCTTCTTGAGCTGGAACATCCATCTCATCCCGCCCTTCGACTTTGGAGCTCCAGCTTCCGGTCCAGGAGTGTTAAAAGCCACGCATTGTCCCAGGTCTCCAGCTCACCTACGGCAGGTTGTTGGTGCTCGGTCGCTAAGCTGGGTCTGATTCATTGCGACCCTACAGCCTGCACCACACCAGGCTTCCCTGTCCTTCGCCAACTCCCGGAGCTCGCTCAGACTCCTGTCCACTGAGTCAGTGATGCCGTCCAACCATCTCGTCCTCTGTCGTCCCCTTCTCCTCCTGCCCTCAGTCTTTCCCAGCATCAGGGTCTTTTCCAGTGAGTCAGCTCTTCACATCAGGTGGCCCAAGGATGGAAGCTTTATGGATGGCATATCAAGATATCTTGGCCTCCATCATTTTTCAGGGGGGGTATTTTTTTACTTATTGGCTGCGCCAGGCCTCGGTTGAGGCTGCGCCAGGTCTCAGTTGAGGCTCACAGCCTCTGCTATCACAGTTGCAGCATGTGGGATCCAGTTCCCTGAGCAGGGATCGAACCGGGGACCGCTGCATTGGGAGTGTGGTGGCTTAGCTACTGGACCACCAGGGAAGTTCCTCAGCCTCCATAATTGCGTGAGCCGATTCCCATAAATCTCTTCTGTAGCCATGTATAGCCCCCTGGTTCTGTTTTCTTTTGGAGAACCCTGACTGAATAAACTCGTGAATAAGATTAAAAGGCAAAGCCTGAGACAAACTCTTTTTGTAGCGCAAACACTTTCAGGAAACCATGTGCAAACTCGTGATCTTTTTTTCCCCACTTCAGGAGAATGGGGTTTTTGTCTTACATAGATGGGTGTTAGAAGTAAAAAAAAAAAAAAAAAAAGCACACACCATATCATAGTAAAGATCTTGAAGAAGCAGAATTGTCACATGCCTGTCTGTAACAGACTGTCCAGCAGAACTTTCCGTGACGGTGGAAATGGTCTTTCTCTGCACTACCCAAAGAAGTGGCCACGAGTCCCTCTAGCCATTAAGCCCTTGAAAGGTGACTATCGTGAGCGAGAACTGAATTTTAGATTTTAAGTATTTCAGTTAAAATTTAAGAATATTTCCTAATTTTCCTTGTTGTGCCTTCTTAGATATGCCCATCATTTAAAAGTGGACATTTAATTTCCAAACACATGGGTTTTTAAAGTATCTTCGATATTAATTTCTCACTTTGATATTAATTTCTCATTTAAATGCTTTCTTCTCTGCAATCACCCTCTGTGTGTTTTCAGTCTTGTAACTTATCGCTCTTGGAAAATGTCACATTACACTTGAAAATATGTGCACTACTTTCAAATATATTTTGATATTAATTTCTATCATAATTCCATAGTGATGAGAGAACACAGTCTGTATGATTTCAATACCTTTAGATTATGAAATTTTTGCACCTCCTTGGATATGTTCCAGTGTCCCCAAGTTTAAAGTCTGTGGGAAGTTGAATAAAATTTGTATCCTACTGCTGTGTGAAAATTGTATAAGTCTAAATTATATTGAATTGGTTCATGGTGCTTTTCAGATCTGCTATATCCTTTCTACTTTTTTTAATTAATTTTTTATTGAAGGATAATTGCTTTACAGAATTTTGGTGTTTTCTGTCAAACCTCAACATGAATCAGCCAAAGGGCTACACATTTCCCCTCCCTTTTGAAACTCCCTCCCATCTCCCACCCCGCCCCGCCCGCCCATTTGAGTTTCCTGAGCCATACAGCAAATTAATGTTGGCTCCTTTGCAGATGGTAATGTAAGCTTCTATGTTACTCTTTCCATACAGCTCACCCTCTCCTCCCTTCTCCCCATGTCCATAAATCTATTCTCTATGTTTCTCCATTGAAAGTGAAATCTCAGTCGTGTCCGACTCTTTGAGACCCCATAGACTGTAGCCTACCAGGCTCCTCCATCCATGGGATTTTCCAGGCAAGAGTACTGGAGTGGGTTGCCATTTCCTTCTCTAGGAGATCTTCCCAACCCAGGGTTTGAACCCAGGTCTCCCGCATTGTAGGCAGATGCTTTTACTGTCTGAGCCACCAGGGAAGTAAGTACTTCAGTATCATTTTTCTAGATTCTGTATATATGCATTAGAATACAATATTTTTCTTTCTCTTTCTGACTGACTCCACTCTGTATAATAGGTTCCAGGTTCATCCACCTTCTTAGAACTGACTCAAAGGTGCTCCTTTTTATGGCCGAGTAATACTCCATTGTGTGTATGTGCCCATTCACCTGTTGATGGACATGGAGGTTGCTTCCGCGTTCTAGCTGTTGTAAACAGTCTGCAATGAACAACGGGATACATGCGTCTACTTCACCTGTGGTTTCCTCAGGGTATATGCCTAGGAGTGGGATTGCCGGGTCATATGGTGGTTTTATTCCAAGTTTTTTAAGGAATCTCCATAGCATCTTCCACAGTGACTATCAATTTACATTCCCACCAATAGAGCAAGAGCGTTCCCTTTTCTCCATACCCTCTCCAGCATTCATTGTTTGTAGACTTTTTGATAATGGCCATTCTGACCCGTGTGAGGTGATATCTCATTGTGATTTTGATTTGCATTTCTCTAATAATGAGCGATGTTGAGTATCTTTTCATGTGTTTGTTAGCCATCTCTATAGAAATATACTTTTCTATATATTTATTCTATTACTTTTTGAGAGTTTGCTATTAAAACTCCAACTAAAAATCTTAGTTTATCTACTTAAAAAATTAATTATAATATACAGTGGAACTGTATGTAATCTTGTTCTGTATTTTCCAAGTCTCCTGTAAATGCATTATCATATTTTCATGATTCAAAAAATAAATACATTTGAGAAAAATTTCAAGTAATCACTTGTGGTTGCTTCTACCCTATTGGATATAATGTCTATACCTTATATTCATTCAAGATCTTTTTTTTTCCTTAATCTTGGAACACATGTGCCTTGTAGCTGTGGGATCTTCCCAGAGGAGAAATCGAACCCACGTCCCCTGCATTGGCAGGCAGGTTCTTAACCACTGGACCACCAGGGAAGTCGGTCAACTGTTTAAATCATGTCTCCGCCAGTTACTAGCTGGGCCGTCTGGCCCCCGTGTCCTGGGTACTGAAATGAGAACCGTCGTTCTGAAGATTGAGAGACGGTTCTGGCCGGCTGCCTCTTCACACTGCAGAGCTGGGAGGTCCACAAAAGGATGTTCTTAGGAGTTTGAACATTATTGTTAGCTTCTGTTTAATAAAACATCCTCATTCTAAAACATCTTAAGAAAACCGTAAACATGGGGACGAACCACGTGCATAAATATATGAGCTTCATAACATAAAGACATGAGTTTTGTGAGAAATTCAGGCCAGATTTAGGGATCTTGCAAAATCTCTGAGGAGCTTTGAATAGTATGTGTCTGAATCAGGCAGGAGAGAGGGAACAATATTCGAGCAATTTTCCCCCAAGAGACCCGAACGGAAATATCTCACAAAGAGGAAGCCTGGAGTTTATTCAAACAAACTGCTTTTATTTTAATAAGTCCTAAGTGGTACTCAGAACGTTTCCAAGAAGTTAAATCACTGGTACGCTATTTATATATATCTATTATCACAATTTACCACGTTAAAAAATTCCAGTAGGTCCTTTACCGAAATGCAGCAGCAGGAGTGATCCCTCACTGACAGTATAGGATAATAGCAGTTCCCAATATTTTAACAGATTCTGATATTTTAAAAGGATTTCACGATGAGCCACCAAAGAAATCTAAAGCTGTGATTTCCGTAGTGAAGAAGTGACTCGTGTGGGGAGGCAAGTTTCCCTTCAAGGGTCTCCAAGAGGCTCTCTCACGGGGACAGGGCTCAGGACTGCGGGGCCGAGCTGGACCTTGACCCTTCTGAAGGGGCCTGTCAGGGCTCAGCTGCTCTGGGCAGACGACAGCATGCCGACGAAACCGCCATTCCTGTTGATACGGGGTGAGAACGTGGTTTCATACTCAAAGTCGGTCTCCCAAAGAAAACCAAAACCACCAAAATGCATTTTCTAACACGTGGACCTTCTGGTTTCAGAGCACCAGCTGCGGGTATTGACTTGAAGGGTTACAATCTTATCACCCTCACTAAGCTGAACAAACCACAATGAACCGAACCAATGCCCGCGTTTTCACGTTCATTTTTGTTTAAGAATTTGGATAAACAAAATAACTGGGAAAAATAAAAAAACCCAAGACCTTCCCTGAAACCACACACCCTAAGTGGACAGGTGGCGCCCCCTTGTGGCAAAAATGGACCTCACAGGCCCACTGCGGGGCTGGCTTTACTCCCCCACCCATTCATTCCCTTTGAATCAGCCAGCAGCTACACTGAAATTACCCTGAATTACTAAGATTACTAAAAACAGAGAGTCTGGGTAGCGGTGCCCCACCCACTGGGGCTGATTTCAGTTGTTCAGAGGGAGATGGAATGTTCTGTTGGAATTTGCCCAGTGAAAAAGGCCACTTGATAGTTACTTGAGGGAATTCCCTGGTGGTCTGGTGGTTAAAAATCCACCTTGCGATGCCAGGAGCGTGGGTTGGATCCCTGGTCAGGGAACTAAGATCCCACATGCAAGGGAGCGACTAAGCCTGTGTGCTGCACCCAATGCAGCCAAGTAAGTCAAATAGGTATTTTAAAATAATGATTTTATTTTTTAAATAATAAAAACCTCGACCTTACAAAGTGGAATAGGAAATGTGAACAGTACTGAACGATGAACCCTGCCTGCCACTCACCCAGACGCAGGGACCAGAATCTCGCTCAGTCTTCTCTCCCAAAGACACCACGAGGCTGGAAAATGAGTATTTTTCCCTTATCACTGCAACCTCAAGTTCTGAGTGAATTCAGACATATGTATGTTTGGACTTGCCCCATGGAGAACAAAGTAGCTGCGAGGCAACTAAGCCAGCTCCCCTCATAAAGGAGGTTTTTCTGAACAGGCATGAGTCCTTATCAGGTCATAGAAGGGTGATGGGAGTGACAAGAGAGTGCCACGTCCTAGCTATATCCCCTTAGCCGTTCTACAAAGAACTAGACTTTAAATATATTTATTTGGTTGCAACGGGTCTTAGTTGCAACATGGAGGATGTAGTGATCTGACCAGGGATCGAAGCCAGGGCCCCTGCATTGGGAACTCAGAGCCTCAGCCTCTGGACCACCAGGGAAACCCAGAACTAGGCCCTTCGATGCATCTGAGAACTCAGTTGAAAACAGGCATCGATGAAACTGTGATGGTTAATTCTGCGTCACCTTGACTGGGTTAAGTGATGTCCAGATAGCTGGTAAAACATGCATTCTGGGTGTGGGAGAGTATTTCCAGAAGAGATTATTAGCAATTGAATCTGCAGGGTAAGTCAAGATCACCCTCCTCAGGGAGAAGGGAATGGCAACCTGCTCCAAGATTCTTGCCTGGGAAACCCTGTGGACAGAGGAGCCTGGCAGGCTACAGTCCATGTGGTCGCAAAAGAGTCGGACACGACTTAGTGACTAAACAGCAGTGGTAGCAGCAGAGATTCCTTTGCCTAGAAAAGCTTCTTGTGTTGTCTGGAGTTCCAGGTTAAAGTTGGGAAAAACAACGATGGAGGTTGGAGTCTTCAGATTAGAAGGGCTGTGCAGATATTCGGATGACCTCCTCTGGACAGGAAGTCCTTACAGTGTTTTCTTGTGTGCCATAAGGCATTTGCCGACAAAGGTCCGTCCAGTCAAGGCTGTGGTTTTTCCAGTAGTCGTGTACAGATGTGAGAGCTGGACTCTAAAGAAAGCTGAGCCCCGAAGAATTGATGCTTCTGAACTGTGGTGTTGGAGAAGACTCTTGAGAGTCTCTCGGACTGCAAGATCAAATCAGTCCATCCTAAAGATCAGTCCTGGGTGTTTACTGGAAGGACTGATGCTGAAGATGAAACTCCAATACTTTGGCCAACTAACTCATTGGAAAAGACCCTGATGCTGGGAAAGATTGAAGGTGGGAGGAGAAGGGGACGACAGAGGACAAGATGGTTGGATGGCATCACCAACTCAATGGACATGAGCTTGAGCAAGCTACGGGAGGTGGTGATGGACAGGGAAAGCTGGAGTGCTGCAGTCCATGGGGTCACAAAGAGTCGGACAAGTCTGAGCGACTGGACTGACTCACAAGGCGGTTCATACTTCCAAGGTTAAAGTCTGTGTGCTTTCACTACTGCAAGACTCCTTAAAATTGAATGTGAAATTGGTCTTTATTTTCTTTTACTCTCATTACAGCCTCAGATAAAATGCTAAATAAAACTCGACTCTTAATATGAAAAAAAAACCCAACTCCTTCACCAATGCAGGTGGCTACCATCCAAAACACTAGAAGTTAATAGAACAAAAAGGAGAAAGGGCAATTTTGCTCTTTGCTTGAGCTGAAAGGTCCCCCTCCCGCCCGTGGACATGGGTGCCTCTGGCCTTGGGACTTGGACTGGACGACATCTGGCTTCGCCGAGTCTCGTCTGCAGATGGCAGCGGGGCTCCTCAGCCTCCGTGATCCCGAGCCAACTCCTGTGGTAAATCTCATATCTGTAGTCTCTGGAGGATGACTAATACAGCAGTTTAAGTCAAAGGAGCACAGAGGGACTCCCCTGGTGGTCCAGTGGTTAAGACTTCGCCTTCCAATTCAGGGGGTGTGGGTTTGATCCCTGGTTAGGGCATTAAGATCCCACAAGCCTCCTGGCCGAAAAATAAAAACATTAAAAGAAAACAAAAATCCAGGAGCAATACTGTAACAAATCAATAAAGACTTCAAAAAAAAAAAAAGTCACTCTTGGAAAAAAAAAAAAACAGAAGCACAGAGACACCATGCTTTCTCCAAATTACCTTCAAAGAGCAGCAGTCAAGTGCTTGTAATCTTAAAGACAGAAGACAAGCATTAAGAGAAGGAAAACAGAGCCTATTTCCAATCCTGAAGCAAATTATCTGTCTCTGATAGAAACGGAATGGTTTGTAGGTCGATGGGGAAGGAAAAACGAGTCCACTTTCTTGAAAAAAAAAAAAAAACAACTAAAAGCACAGCTCCTCCATAAAAATTCCCTGTGTTATATACCTAAACAATTTTAAAAATGAATTGTAAAGAAGCTACTCAAAACACAGGCAGAGCAGAACCAAGCCATGCCTGCTCCTTGAACAACTGCTGTTTACCAGAAGTAAGCAGTCCTCAAAGATGCCTTCCACTCAATGGCACACGTTCGTTTCAGGAAAAAGGAAACGTAACCCCATGAAGATGACCCGAAGAAGCAGTCAGGCCCTTGGCAAACAAGTTTTCTAATCACATTCCAGCCATGCAGACACACACCTCTGTGGAGTCTGCAGTGTTGAGTACAAATGAAAAGCCAACAGATGCTTTGTGTAAATTGGTCCAGTGCATCCAAGTTTCCATAAAATTGGAAAAAGGAAAAAAAAGAGGTAACATTTTGGAAGCAGAGGAGAGCCAAGCAGAAGCAACCATCCTGTGACATCTTACTGAGGCCTCTAGTTTCAAACGGCTACGTTGAATGTACGGATCATCAGTTGGCTGGGGTGTTTTTTCAAAGCATCCAGCACTGGCTGGTGTTGGAGAGCCATTTCCAGCTCTGAGTTCATATGGATGGTTTAAGAGATCACTACATTCTATTTCTTCTCCTTGGAAGGCTTAAGAAGAATTTTAAAATGATCTACAGGACAGAGCAAAGCGCATCTTAAAACACTTTTTTTTTGGCCATGCCGAGCCACTTGTGGGATCTTAGTTCCCCGTTGTTTGTATCCGACTCTGCTGACCCCAGGGACTGCAGCATGCCAGACCTCCCTGTCCATCACCAATTCCCAGAGCTTATTCAAACTTATGTCCATTAAGTCAGTGATGCCATCCAACCATCTCATCCTCTGTCGCCCCCTTCTCCTCCCACCTTCTATCTTTCTTAGCTTCAGGGCCTTTTCTAATGAGTCAGCTCTTCACGTGGCCAAAGATCGGCGCTTCAGCATCAGTCCTTCCAATGAGTATTCAGGACTGACTTCCTTTAGGATGGACTGATTTGATCTCCTTGCCGTCCAAGGGACTTCTCAAGGGTCTTCTCCAACACCACAGTTCAAAATCATCAATTCTTTGGCATTCAGCCTGCCTTATGGGCCCACTCTCACATTCATATGTGACTACTGGAAAAACCATAGCTTTGACTATATGCACCTTTGTCGGCAAAGTAATGTCTCTGCTTTTTAATAAACTGTCTAGATTTGTCATAGCTTTTCTTCCAAGGAGCGTCTTAATTCTAATTAAATTTTAATTAGTTCCCTGACCAGGGATCAAACACGGGCCCCCTGCAGTGGAAGCTCAGAATCTTATCCACTGGACCACCAGGGAAGTCCCCACATTTCTTATTCTGTGTGAAATTACAGGAAATGGTATATATTCGTTTCAGAGTACATACACAAAGCTACAAAATACATGTATTGCTTCCTAGCTATAAAATCAAGTCATGTAAGAATCCGTGTAAACACAAGTTTCTTAATTTTTTATTCTCTACAGGCTGGCAACTTCATAATCACTTCAAGATCTCAACATCCATTCCATGTGAAAAAGATTTCAGATTTCCAAATGTGAATAACCAAGTCCAAGATTTAGCACTATACGCTGTTTCTAAATTTAAAGTGACTGTGCTGTTTAGTCAAGATCAGAATCCATAAAGGCAAAAGAGAACATGTATATAGACATCATAACTTTTAAAACAGGCTTCCCTCAGTTTTCACTGCCAAAATGATACACTTAAAATATTTCAAAGGAGACATCCTTTTATAATTCAATCATGGAAACAATTTATTCAAAAGAATATCTTATTCCTCTAATTGCTTCAAAAATAAAACTGTTTATAGAAAGCCATCTTTCACAGTCCTGAAACTTCATATGTTTCATACGAAACATTTATCACCACCTTTCTACCCCAGAACTTTCCACAGGAGAGGCCACCTCCGGACAGACCTGGAGATAGCACAGCACTGAAAGGAACCATGTCAGCAGTGGGCGTGTACTAAAAAGATAGTGCAAAGACAAGAGCCACTGTGAGCTTTTCCACAAAGCTTTTATAAAAACACATTCTGATGTAACTGTACGTAAACACTTCAGGTTACTTTGTGCGTGCTAAGTCACTTCAGTCGTGTCTGACTCTTTGCGACCTCATGGACCATAGCCCACAGGGCTCCTCGGTCCACGGGATTCTCTAGGCAAGAACACTGGGGTGGGTTGCCAGGCCCTCTTCAAGGGGTTCTTCTCAACCCAGGGATCAAACCCACATCACTTGTCTCCTGCCTTGGCGGGCGGATTCTCTACCACTAGTGCCACAAGTTAATTTAGTCAATGCTAAACAGGGAATGCTGAATTTGTTCTTTGCAACTGTTTGAAAATTCACATACTTGGAATTTACAAAAGAAAGACAGCTGATGTGTCGTGGAAACTTCCATCTCAAAGTAGACCGAGTTTAAAACAAAAAAAAAGGGTGGAGATGGGGAGGGGACAGGAGGAGGGTGTTGACAAGAAAACCGATCCCATCAGGGATCAGGGGCGACCCTGAGGGGGAGGGTCCACCAAGAGGGCTTTCTTCGGTCGGTCGGTGGGGTCGGCGTCCTTTCAGGCTGGCTGCAGACCACTGTTTCACGAGGGTGAGCACCCTGCTCCACAAGGATCATATTATGCTATTTCATTCTATCTGGAGAGTTGAGTTCGAGTGATTTTACATTTTGTTCTTCATTCTCTGCTTCTAGTCTTCTAAACCAGTAAACAACTTTTCGCCAACAGACAAGTATGAGGAAGGCAACATTAATAATAAAGATGAGGGGAACCAAGACTACACACATAAAATAAGACATTTATTATGCTAAAGAACAGGCTTTATTTTTCATTTCCCCAGAACACTAAAATAGCACACGGCATAGTAATTTAGCACACATATAAACTGACATATGCAATCAATAATTCCAAAATGGGGACGTCTTACTTTGGGACTCCTTAAAAACTTCTGCTCCTCAGTGCCTTTTATCAGTTATCAACACACGACAAAAGGAGTTATCTCAGAAAAAATTTTAGTGTAGGAGCTATCTCAACTCCTAGAAACTGGAAAACTTCTATAGGGGGAAATGCTTTTTCTTCCTCTGTGACTGAGCTCCAGCGGACAGGCTCAAGCTCATTTTTTATTTTGGGTAACACTGCTAGGGTTCCTAGTTTGAGGAAGGGTTATCTAAAGGTAAAGTTAATATTGCAACTTTCACCGTAGGGCCTCCATGTAAATTGCATGTCAAGTGGAAGGGAAGAGGTGTGAGAAAAGATATCAGATTTTTGCTCAAAGTATTCTACAAAACGCAGAAATGACAACAGCTTACCATCAACCTGGCCTGGCTCAGACCAAGCCCAGCAGGGCTGACTTTTATAAACATCCACTCTTGTCAGGTGGTCAGAGACAGGCTGCAGAGAGTGCCTGGGACAGCAGCCCTGCTGGATCGGTGCTGAGGGTAAACTTAGAACTTGCTGTTCCACCTTTTGATTCTAGTCTGACAGTCGTATAAGGTAGTATCAGTCACCCTCTTGACAGGGCTTCCTAATGCTAAATGTCTTTCAAGCACAGAGATCTCCTTCCGTTTCAACCAGCTTTCTGTGGGTTTACGTCCCACTGACTTTAAGTCCGTCTGGTCACACGAATCAAAGCCAGAGCTTCACTGCCGCGCTGTGGCGTCCAGAGTTAACGCACAATCAAGCATTCGAGGACAGCGCTTAAAGTTAGTCTGTTTTTATTGTTTTGCCTGTACCTGAACCACTGCATAACAGATTTGCTCATTCAGAAGCTTGTGGGGCCAGTGACGCCACTGCCATCTGCGGATCATGTGAGGCACCTTTTTCCCATGAAGATATTTTCCTGTACTCTACTCTTGGCTCGGAAACGTGGGCTCTGGATGGCCAAGGAAAACACTTTTCGTCTCCTTGTTCAAGAATATTAGGGGATGTGCGTGCAGCAGGACGGGCCGCAGGCGAGAGGGCGCCAACTCAGAGCCCAGCTTCTCTAGGAGAGCACTGGGCGGGTCATCCTCAGAAGCCCCCTTTGCAGACCCCTGCTGCCGGCCCAGCAGTCCTGACCCCCGAGGCTCTCCGCCGCTGGGGCCCTGTCCTCTGTGGCCGCCGGTGGGCCTGGGCACTGCCTTCGGCCAGTCTGTGCCTGGAGCCTCCCCGACGTGGCGGGCCGGCCCCACACACTGCTCCCCTGCAGGAGCCGAGGACAGACCCACAGAGTCGCTCTGCACAGCAGCTGAGGCTGAATTTCTTCGTACTGATTCTTGCCACCATGGAAGTGCTTTGAGGCCACCTCGAAGCAAGGGGCTGGCCCCACGCAGGTCATGCTTTGTTTCCAGTGATGACTCCTCCTCTCTAGGGTTTCCCCGGGCAGCGATTGCAGGCCTCCTCACCCAGGAAGCAGCATCTGCTGGGCAAGGGCTCTCCTTCTGCCTTCTCTCAGTCCACAGCTCTCTGCACGAGGCTCTGTCCGAGGCAGTGCCCGCTCCCTGCTCTTCTGCAAGGTGGGCGCAGGGAGGCCTGCGTCCGTCCCTCATGCTGTGTCTCTGATACCCTGCGCCCCAGGACACGCCCGTCAGTCCGCGGAAGGCCTTTAGTGGATCTCAATATGAACCTGGAAAAGACCAACAAATCACAGTGTAATAACGAAGACAGGGTCTCGAGGGAGTCCACACACACCAGGTGTCTCCCAGCAAGTACAAAGCTCTCTTTGACAGTCTCCGGTACCAAGGATTCCCACCCTGTGATAGAAAACAGGATGTCAACCTACCAATTAGAAACCACAACAAAAAGAACAGTACTTGATTAATGAGGTATTTCCTAAAAATACTGAAATATGCACTAAGGCTCTGCACTTTTCGTGGCAATGTAGTTATCTGCACAGGCTCAATAAAGGGTGGCTCCCTTTAACCAGAATAATCCAGCTGCCAAGGCCTTACCCAGAGTGTCCCATTTGAGAACGATGCTCAGTGACTCAGGCAGAACAAGCCACTTTTAAGGAATCAGGGGCGACTTTACTTGTGTTGTTGTTGAGTTGCTAAGTCATGTCTGACTCTTCAGGACCCCATGGACTATATATAGCCCACCAGGCTCCTCTGTCAATGGATCTTCCCCACCCAGGGATTGAACCCACATCTCCTGTGTCAGCAGGCAAATTCTTTAAGGCTGAGCCACAGGGGACTCTTGTGTCTCCTCGGGGCACACTTTGTACAAGGATGACTGTTATTCTATATAACATCGACACAAATACATTTGAGCAGCATAAAGTTATATGCAAACTAAGGTACAATTATTTTTTTATATTTTGAATATTTGGCTGTGCCGGATCTTCAGCTGCGGTGTGTGAGATCTAGTTCCCTGACCTGGGATGGAATCCGCGCCCCACCCGCTGGGAGTGCAGAGTCCTCGCCACTGGACCATCAGGGACGTCCCCAGTTCTTCGTTTTTTAAATTGACATAAAACATGTTAGTTTCACGCGTACCAACCTAGTAATTCAATGTTTGTATGTATCACTACAAGAAGCCAGCACCACAGCTGTGCCTGGTGGGCCGACTACAGTTACGGAGCACAGCCGACAGTGTCACAGCTCACCAAGGCAAGCCTGACTTCTAGCAGATTCACTCTCCAAAGCACGGTATTTTAAGCCTTACATTTAATTTTACTGATCTGAAATGTACTAAAAATGACCGTTTTCCTGAAATGCAAGCATTTCTAAATATATTTTAATACCTACGAGAATTTTTTTTTTAATTCTTAGAAAAAATAGGTCATTTAACAGGGGCCAACTCTCAGGGAAAATTGGCTTCTAACTACTTTTATTATGTCCTTATAGGAGAACTTAGTACAGTTCAGAAAGATGAAGTGTTGTCAGAATTGTTACAATATTTTAAATAAGATACCCTTAATGTAATCATACCTTTGATAATGACAAGGTCATCATGTACTCAACCCTGAATATTCAATGGAAGGACTGATGCTGAAGCTGAAGCTTCCAACCTTTGGCCACCTGATGCGAAGAGCCAACTCACTGAAAAAGATCTTGATGCTGGGAAAGACTGAGGGCAAAAGAAGGAGGCAGCAGCGGATGGTTGGATGGCATCAACCCAGCGGACACAAATCTGAGCAAACTCCAGGAAGCAGAGGAGCGTGGCATGCTGCGGTCCACGGGGTGGGCAAGAGTTGGACATGACTTAGCGACTGAACAACAACAAATAATGAGAGAGTGAGTTGCTTTCTAAAGATCTAGCTCTGCAGTAAATTCAGTAAGAAACTGTATTCAATTCTCTTCACGAAAAGACCTCAGTAGGTCAGTTAAACATTTCTGGCTCTGAGCCCTCAACCAGACGACTTTTGATGTTAGATGGTGACACACATTACTTATATTTTGAGAGCCAAAAATAACTTTCAAGTAACTCCTAAACAGAGTCGCCTGGCAGTGCTTCTTGTGGCTCGCTCTCACCACACTGTGTATGTGTTGGCGCACTCTATCTTGCCAAATAAAGCGTGCACAACGACACAATGAAGCGTCCTCGGCCCAGCTGTCATCTCCCACCCCTCAACCCCCAGATCAACAAAATAAGAACCAGCATAAATTATGGCAAATCGACTTATCCATAAAAACCGAGGTTCTAGACGCTGTGATTCAGGACTTTCCTAGTGGTTCAGGGGTTAAGACTCCGCCTGCCAACACAGGGGACACAGGTACGATTCCTGGTCTGGAAGTGCCCACGTGGGGCAGGCAACTAGCTCCATGTGCCATGGTGAAGACCCAGCGCAGCCAAGATAAATTTAAAAAATAAATAAAAACGCAGTATGGTGCAAGAAAAATAAGGGGCAGGGCCGGGACTGAACTCCTGACCTTACTCCTTACCTCCCTCGCCAGCGCTTCTCCCCTGTGCCCCCCAAAAACAGACAATGGTTGAATAAGGAACCACTGAGGCCAGTGGGGGCGAGGTGTCTAGGGCAACAGGCTGTCTGTCAGGCCCACGTCCTCGGGGGAGACAGGAGCAGCCTGGTCCACAAGGATTCTCGCCAGAGAGGCAGATGCCCTGCTGGGCGACAACAAGCCTGACCCGACTGGCAGCTGAGCCCTCTGGTGCGGTCACCTTACCCTCCCCAACCTGAGCTATTAATGGCCTCAGGACCTGATGGTCTGGATACCATCGCCCTGGAAACTAAAAATACCCCGCCTTGGTGCCGGTGCTGCTGAGAGCCAGCAGGCAGGCTATTCCCGAAGGGGGCTGGGGGCTGGGGGCGGCTGCTCAGCTGGACGACCCCGGGCGTGGATGGGGTCCCGCCTGGTGACGGCTCACACACCGCACTCCAAGGCCACCTGGCTTCAAGGCTGGCTTTTTTAATTGAAGTATAGCTGACTTACAACATTATGCACAGCACAGCAACTCAGTATTTTTACAGACGATACTCTAATCAAAGGTACTACAAGGAGGTAGCTATACAATATATCCTGTTGCTTACCTATTTTACACATGGTAGTTTGAACCTGTTAATCCTACAGCCCTAATTTGCCCTCCCCACCTCGGTACCCACGAGTCTGTCTTCTGCTTTGCATGAACATTCCTTGTGTTGTTTTCCGATTCCACCTCGGAGTGACGCCGCCCACTCCCAGCTCTCTGAGGCGGTGTCAGTGCCCACTGCTGAGCTCACAGGGAAAACATCTGAGACAAACTGCTCTGCCTGCCATACAGCTTAGAGGACAAGCAAGAGGAAAGGCCAGGTCACCTCTGCATGGCCCTTGAGCAGCAACGCAGGGAGTTGGCCACACGGACCCAGTCCCTGCAGCGAACCACGCCGCGCGTCTACACCATACCTGCACGCTACGCGGCCCTGGGGCCACCACCCAGAGGCTCCAGGGTGCGCTCACCCAGCCAGGCCGAGAGGCAGGAGGGTGGGCTGAGAGAGGCAGCGCCTGCTCTCCTGCGTGAGGACTCTTCGGGACTCTCTGGGTGGATGCGCCCGGCGTGTTCTGTGGCCACAGCCCGGGGAAGCCGAGAAACAGCTGTTACGAGCATCGCCACCAGCAAGCGCGTCAGGGGAAGGACTCCCCTGGTGGCCCAGTGATGAAGACTCCATGCTCCAAATTCAGGGGACCTGGGTTCAATCCTGAGCCAGGGCCCTAGATCCTGCCTGCCGCAACTAAGAGTTCTCATGCCACAACTGACACCCAGGGCAGTCAAAATTAATTTTTTGAAAAGGAGTGTCAGAGGGAACCAGTGACAAAACACAACAGAGGGAGTCGATCAAACAGAGGACAGAGAAGTGACCCCTGGATGACCTGAAGTGGCCCAAGCGTGGACCAGCACGTCGCAGCAGGGGCAGACTCGGAGGGCGAGCTGGCGATGCCTTTAAACGTGACTTAGTAACGACTGTAACCTTCCCTTTGGGAATTCCACACCTGCGATGTTTTCCGCTCCGCCTTTAATCAGCACGTGTTCAGAGAGCCCCTGACCTTCGCCAGTGCTTCTCTCAGCACAGGGATGGGGACGGCGCACCACGCGGGCAAAGATGGCCCCGTCTCCCGGAGGCTTGCTTTCCAGCGAACGTGGGGACAAGGGCGACTGTCGCACGCACACGCTTCCTTGTGGCACGCAGAGATGGGTCAGTCAGGCCAGCGCCGCACACCGTGCACCAGGAGGGACCCAGGGCTTCACGTGTGAAAGTAGAGCGTGATGGATCAGTGCCAGAATAAATTACAAGTGGATTCCTTGAATCTTTAGAGTTGGGAGGGCCTTTCCAACTAGGGCAAAACCCCAAAGTCAGAAATGACTGTTAGACTTCACTGCACAGAACTTCAGTATGGCAAAAACACACTATCAGCAAAATCAAATACATAGTAACTGGGAAATCTTTTCAACTCTTATCAACAAACAACTCTGATCTGACAAAGCTTCAAGAAACCCACCACCAACCCACCAGAAAAATGGGCAAAGAACAGGTACAGGTTCGACCCCTGGCCCTGGAAGATTCCAGGAGCCTCGAAGCAGCAAGCGCTCCACGACTTTGGAGCATGAAAGCCCTAGAACTCGTGCTCGGCAACAGGAGGCGCCGACAGTAAGAAGCCTGGGCACCGCAGTGAGAGGAGCCCTCGCCGCCACGGAGACCCAGCGCAGCAGAAAAAAGACAGACACTTAGAGACTGCTACGGCAACTCAACACGGCCACTACAACCGAGAGCATAATCACTCGTCTGGGACTCCTTTTAGACCTGCAGTAAAATACACATAAAGGCGACCATCCAAAACTGCCACACGGCTCTGGAACGTTTTCATCCGAATGAGAAGTGTCTTCATTCAACAACGCCCATTCCCCCTTCTCCAGGCCCTGGCCACCACCTTCTACGTTCTGTCTCTTTGAATAACGTCCCTTAAATTCACCCAAGTCCTAGAAGGCGTGAGAACTTCGTTCCTTTTCAAAGCTGAGTAAGAGTCCGCTGACGGTACACACGTCCTGCTTACCGTCTCATCTGCTGACGGACACCTGAATTGTCAACGGGGCCGCTGGGATGGCGGGAGCACATACCTGCCGGTGAGCTCGGAGCATGTGGCCTGCGGCCCTGTCTTCAGATCTCTGTGGTGTACACCTACCAGTGAAATTACTGACCATATAGTGAGTCTGTACTTAACTTTTTGAGGACCTGCTAAACTGCTTCCCAAGACCGCATGTCCTGCCTCCTGAGAAACCTGTATGCAGGTCAAGAAGCAACAGGTAGGACTGGACATGGAACAACAGACTGGTTCCAAGTAGGAAAAGGAGTACGTCAAGGCGGTATATTGTCACCCTGCTTATTTAACTTATATGCAGAGTACATCATGAGAAACGGTGGGCTGGAGGAAGCACAAGCTAGAATCAAGATTGCCGGGAGAAATACCAATAACCTCAAATATGCAGATGACACCACCCTTATGGCAGAAAGTGAAGAGGAACTAAAAAGTCTCTTGATGAAAGTGAAAAAGGAGTGTGAAAAAGTTGGCGTAAAACTCAACATTCAGAAAACGAAAATGATGGCATCTGGTCCCATCACTTCATGGCAAAAAAGATGGGAAAACAATGGAAACAGTGTTACAGTTTATTTGGGGCTCCAAAATCACTGCAGATGGTGACTACAGCCAGGAAGTTAAAAGAAGATTGCTCCTTGTAAGAAAAGCTATGACCAACCTAGACAGCATATTAAAAAGCAGAGACATTACTAGTCAAAGCTATGGTTTTTGCAGTAGTCATGTATGGATGTGAGAGTTGGATCATAAAGAAAGCTGAGTGCTGAAGAATTGCTGCTTTTGAATTGTGGTGTTGGAGAAGACTCTTCAGAATCTCTTGGACTGCAGGGAGATCCAACTAGTCCATCCTAAAGGAGATCAGTCCTGAATATTCGCTGGAAGGGCTGAAGCTGAAGCTGAAGCTCCAATACTTTGGCCACCTGATGTGAAGAACTGACTCACTGGAAAAGACCCTGATGCTGGGAAAGACTGAGGGCAGGAGAAGGGGACAACAGAGGATGAGATGGTTGGATGGCATCACCAACTCAACGGACATGGGTTTGAGTAAACTCCAGGAGTTGGTGATGGACAGGGAGGCCTGGTGTGCTGCAGTCCATGGGGTCGCAAAGAGTCAGACACGACTGAGCGACTGAACTGAACTGAGACTGCTTCCCGCAGCAACCGCACCACCTTCCATTCCTCCCAGCAGTGCTCCAGGGTCTCAGTTCTCCACATCTTTGCTGCCCCCTCCCCCAACAAGAGCCAGTCTCGGTGTGGCTCTGACTTGCAGTTTCCCAGTTTTTCTCCCCCAGCACTGGGTTGTATCTCCTCCCTGGCAGGAGACAGGCCTCCTGGGGGCAGGGGCAGGTCAGGTGAGGGCTGGGCAGGGTGAAAGCTTCTCAGCCTGCGTAGCTGGGCTCAGATTTGGAACTGGAGCAGTGAGTAGAGGCTCCCAGGGACTAAGCCTGGCCTGGGGGTTCCTGGGTCTGGGTGCGGAGACTCTGCCAGTAAGAGATGAGCAGTCACTCACCCTCCAGGCCCATGAGTGTCCCTGGGACAGGACTGGGGGAGATGGCAGGAGCCATGAGTCTCAAGGAGAGAAGGTGACCTGGATGGGTCTGTGAGGGCCCAGAAGCAAGGGACGCCGTGTCCGCATCCTGCAGGGCTGGGGTGGGAAGGGGAGCCTGGCCACCAGGGCCCCCTCCTCTGGGCGTCCCATGGGGCCACCAGGCTCCAGTGCACGCGCTGGGGCTCGGGGCTCAGGGGTCACTGTGACCACAGCTCAGGTCCTCAGCACGGCCGGCGGCCTGGCTGCCCACAGACACGTTCCAACCGCCCATCCTTCCCTGGGTTTCCTTGCCAACGGTGCATCTTCTTTGGAGAAATGTCTACTCGAGCCCTTTCCCCAGGTTTGAACTGGGCTGCTGTTGCTGAGCTGTAAGAGTTCCTCACACATTTGAACACGACTCCTCGTCAGACAGACAGTCTGCAAATACAGGTGACCCCTGGACAACGCGGGGGCTGGGGCGTCGACACTCCACAGTGGAAAAGCCTCCCAGTTCTCAGGCAGCCCTCCCCCAAAGGACCCAGTGACCACCTTGTCTGCACCTCCCCACCCCCACTCACACCTGAAATGGCCAAATAAACCCCGCACTCTACAGCCAGAGTGTTCAGCTTCCACGATTCTCTAGAGCTGTGCTGCCTGTGGACGATGACCTGACATCACACCCAGCGGGCCACCCATGGGGCTGGTGTCCCCGGCCCTCCGTTCTGCCCACAGCATGCATCCCAGAGCCAACCTCCCGCCTCCACAGTGTGCTTACCCTCAGTCATGACAGTGCAAACTCCTCGTTAGGAAATCTGTATCTGAGTAACCTTGCCTGAGCTTCCCTTCCTGGCCTACAAAACTTGGGAGATCCGGAAACCCTCATCAACCTAACAGGAACGGAGTCCTTCACTCCTTACTGGTATGAAACAAGCCTCAGCACTCTTGCAGTATCGACAGCAGCTGCAAGACCAGATTGATTTGGTGATCCCAAAAGACCCTTCTGAAAGGAGAACCCAGGAGTGAGTGTCTTGGCGTTCTAAGAGCCAGAGAGGAATGCTCGAGGTGGCAAGAACAGCCAGTGCAAACGCCCAGGGGCAGGAAGAGGCTTGGTGCCTGCAGAGAGGAGACAGAAAAACGTAAGAGGGAGCAAGGAACAAGCCAGGGAGAGGTCAGAAAGGTGGACAGATGTTAAACCTACGGGACAGAAACATGTGAACTGCACGCCACGTGCAGGGGGAAGCAGTTTGGGTTTTTTTTCTCTGGTAAGGAATGACACAATCTGATTTATACTTTTAAAGGATGTCTCCACGGGCCCTGGAGAGAACAGATGGAGCGCCTGCATTCTTCCAGGTGAGTGATCACGGCAGCCTGGACTAGACAGGTGGTCAAAAGTAACTAAGTGGACGTATCAGGAAGGTGAGTTTTTTATGGTACACAATTGGTTGTTTTCAACACTATGCTGATTTTCTCTTACTTGTGACTTTACGTGCTCAGTGTGTGCTAAGTCACTTCAGTCTTGTCTAACTCTTTGTGACCCTGTGGATTGTAGCTCCTCCAGGCAACAATACTGGAGGGGGTTGCCATTTCCTCCTGCAGGGGATCTTCTCCACCCAGGGATCTCTTAATGTCTCCTGCGTTGGCAGGCAGGTTCTTTACCACTTAGTGCCACCTGGGAAGCCTGCGAATTATACAAGTAATGCCGGAACAAAAGTTTCCAAAGTGGAGCTTGAGGGTCAGATATAGCCTCCTGACACATTGTTTTGCCCACAAAGGTTATTTTTTGTTGTGTTGATATTTAAAAATTAGGATTTCCACTTTCTCTTGGAAATGGCTGCATCTGGGACACAGCAGTTGGCTGGTGATAACAGGCTGGAGCACAGGCTTTCTGGCTTACTTCTGTCCCTCCGCTCAGCACCTTCTTTCCTCACTGATACAACCTATTGGAAACACCGCTGAGTTTCTGACTCCTCTGGCGCCACTTAAGGGCCCCACAAGCCCCTGTTCACACAAGAGAGTCTCGATTGGACCCTGAAAGAGAGAGGAAGGTTCACCCCAACTCACCGTAACTCAATGTCAGTCAATAGGTGGTTTTATGTCACCAGTGAGAGGCTCTGAGACAATTATATTCTGATACCGCCTGCCAATGCAACAGACATAGAGACTTTCAGTCCCTGGGTCAGGAAAAGCCCCTGGAGGAGGGCAAGGCAACCCACTCCAGTATCCTTGCCTGGAGAACCCCATGCACAGAGGAGCCTGGTGGGCTACAGTCCATGGGGTCCCAAAGAGTCACTCGACTGAAGTGACTTAACACACACGCACAATCAAACCAAAGGGAAAAGAGAACACCTGGCCCGCCCATGTCAATGCTGCTCAGGCTGCCCCAGAGTACTGTCGGACCATAAGCTCTTGGAGGACAGGCACCTGTCCATCACAGAGCCCCAGGCGGCACACAGCAGACCCTCCACCATGTGTACATGGAACCCAAGAGGCAGACGCTCAGCACTTGGCCATCTATGACACACTCGGGAAGGAATAATTCTCAACTGGACGGTTTTCCATTCTGCCAGAAAAAGGCATCTGGAATTTGAGGGAGGTAGAAATGTCAATCCCTGATAGCAAAGATGATCTCCAGGATGCTGGGTGTGTGTGGGTGTGTGTACTATTTCACATCTGAACTGTTCCAGGCCTCTGAACCTTTGCCCCTGTACGTCTTTACACCTCGTTTTTTCATCACCACTCCTACTCCTTTCACCACCATCACCCTCCACCCCGGGCCAGGATAGGCATGATCCTCTCTCAGAACACCGATTAACATTAATTAGTTTACCTTAAGTGTGCATCGCTTTGAAAGCTTCATAAAGTTTGGGAACTAGAAAAGTCAACCGTAAACGCACTCCCAGCCCCTGCACCCCCAATCAGTCGTTTTCACAATTTCCTCTTCAGGGCCAGGGGCCTTTCGAGCCCGTGAGCCCGCTACAGGACCTCACTCGAGGCCTGCAGCTCCACGCCCCCACCCCACCCCGCCTCTTCTGCGAAAACAGGGTCACCAACGACCTCTGCAGGGATCTTCTTCCGCGGGGCTGCGGGAGAGAGGCACGGTGATGAGCCATACGTTCGGCATCCAGCCTGGCAGCGCCCGGCGGCATCTTCACGGCCTGGGCGAGGGTGGGCCGGGCGGCGCGGGGCGGACCGGCGCTCGGGGACGATCCGGGGCCGGGGGAGACGGGGGGTCGGGCGGGCGCGCCTCACCCACCTGCAGCCGGACGTTGAGCATCATGGAAGCCACGATGTAGAGGTAGGGGAAGTTGATGCGCAAGCGCCAGGCCAGGTCGAAGAAGATGAGCAGCGTGCGGGTCAGCCCCTTGCAGAAGACCCCATACGAGCGGGCGGCGGCCGAGCGCGAGAGCCGGAGAGCCAGGCCCGACAGAGCCGCCGCCATATAGACCGGCGCCCGCGCCGCCGCCGCCGCCGCCCGCCCGCCGCGCACCGACCGGCCGCTGGGCCCGGGCCGCCGGGCGCGCCGAGGCCCGGCCGCCCGTCCTCTCGGCGCCGCGACGCCCCCGATTCTCCGCCCCGGGCGCTGGCCCGCGCTGAGGGCGCGAAGGAGGCGGCGGCGAGGCCGGCGGGCGGGCGGGCGGGCCGCGGGGAGCGGAGACGGCGCGTCGGGCTCCCGGGAAGCGCCTCAGCGAGCCGGCGCCCGGTCCCAGCCCGGCGGCGCGGCCTGACGTCACAATGCCGGCGCCGAGCCGGCGTCCGTGGCCCCGCCCCCGCCCCGCCCCCATTCACCTTGCCCCAGGTGAGAAGCGCATGCGTGCGCTAGGTGGCGCGGCGCGGGCGGCTGATGCGCTGTGTTCTTCCGCCCCCTAGTGGTCAGCCGGGAAATAAACACAGGGGGGTGCTGAGCCGCGGGTTTAGGGTGCGTGGGCCCAGCGCTGCCGAACGTCCGAGCGACGGAAATAGTCGAGTTTTGTGGTGTGCTTGTCTTACCGCAGTGAAAAAAGAAACAAAGTGGCTTCTTGGGGCCAACAGGGAGAACGTACTCCTCGGGTAGATCACAGTGTCAACTCATGTATTGATAGTTTAAGCTGTTACTAATCCTATTGATTACGAGGCCTCTAATGTAAAAAGGGTTTCCCTGGTGGCTCAGACGGTCAAGTATCTGCCTGCAGCGCAGGGGGCCCGGGTTGGATCCCTGCGTCCGACAGACCCCCTGGAGGAGGGCCTGGCGACCCACTCCAGGGTTCCTGCCTGCAGAATTTCACAGACAGAGGAGCCTGGCGGGCTGCAGTCCATGGGGTCGCCAAGAGTCGCACACGACCGAGCCTCGCCTTCCACTTTCACTGATGGAAAAAGTAACAATATTGAAACTTTCAAAAGTTCTAGTGTTCTGAGGTTTTGAGGGGATTTTGTTTTTTGACAGTGAGTTTTTACATTCCTAATTAAGCGTATAGGTTACTATTAAGCATTTGTAGGGCTTAAAGGTAAATACCTTCTCATATCAGACAGTATTTCATGTCATTACTTACACCCACCCAAGAGTAAGTCTGGGAATTTGGTATAGGTGGGAAAAATGTTTAATTGGTTAAATGAAAAGCAAGTCCTAAGTCCTTTAAGAAAGCCACAGTATGGATTTAAATGTATTTAAAAGAATAGATTTAAATGTATTTTAATTTAAAGCTCCTTTGCCCCATAACAGATTTGTAGTAATCATTTTAAAAAATCATTTAAAGGAACTCCCCAGAGATAGGGCGGGGAGGTGGGGGGGGGAACACGCGGGGCTGGGGTCCCATGCTTCCACTGCAAGAGACCAGAGGTCTGGCCCTGGTCAGGGAACTAAGATCCGGCATGCAGAGCCACACATCCAAAAAAAAAAAAAAGAAAGAAAGAAATTTTGTACTCTTAAATGAAGCCATATTCAAAATATTTTTTAAAGCTGAGTGGTTTTCATCTGTAATTCAAAGAGGAAAATTATAAACTACATAAGACATGTCTAGCAGTGTCATTTTAACTACTCTTTTAGCGTTATCATTTTTCTTTATATGTCTACGGTTTTTAAAAAAATTGTACTTTTTGGTGTTCCATTATACTATTTTCACTACCTATTATGTTTTGGGCCAAGAAACAGATATTTGAGGGATCTTAGCTTTTGACTAGCTTCATTATTATGAAAACAGTGTTTTTTCAAAGGATTTGCACAAACCTTTCATTTCCCTTATTTTTGCAGCGTGGCATTTTGCCGCATTTGTCATTAACTTTAAAAAGCTCACTTCCCTTTTTTTTGTGAGCAGTGTTTTCCTTTCATCGAGCAGTGGATGCTGTCTTTGAAGATGACAGAACATATACTGCTGAATTATGGTGGTTTTTCAAAACATCACCTCCCAGAAGCAAAATGAACACTTCTTTATACAGTGTTTAGGAAACTCAATTTTAAAGGCTAGGGTCTTTCATGGAAAATTTGCCAAAAGACTCAAAACCAGTCCAACAGTGTGAAAACAGGGTTGGAGATCAGCTAAATGTATTCCTGGGCCTGTAAAGACTTTCAGGGGTGGAGAATTGGCAGTCCTGTGTATTGAAACTATGTTGAAGGACCAGATGGGCTTGGGGGCTGTGAGAGATGTATATATCTCCTCCCTGGTTGCTCATTCTTTGTCTCTAAATGCTACTGAGGCAATGAGGCATTGTAAACAAGCTATTTGGTTGCCATAAACAATGGCAAACAAAATTATCATAAAGCTTAACTGAGCAAGGCAGGAAGCCTGTTGTAATTAGACAGAAGGAAAGGTCAAAGAGAAGACTCAGAGCACTAAGGAGACTCAAGGTTTACTGTATATCAAGGCTAACTAGTTCTGTGCTACAAAGCAGGCTGGTAAGTTAGTTTAGCCTCGTGACAACATTTTAACTCAAGTCTCAGTTTTCTGGCATCTCTCGGAAAGACATCCTGCTAATTATAATTTGAGATACAAACAGGCAGAACTAATTATAAGTCAGGGTGAAAAGTGTTTTCATAGAAGTATAAAGGATTATGAGAAGAAGGAGAAAAGAGGAGACAAAGAGAACAGTTTTATGAACCATCCTGATTGCTGATCAACAGGATCCAGGTGATTCGCCTGATTCGTCATCTTCCTTCCTGCTTTGAGAGCAGCATCTCTGGTGAGGGAACTAGGAAAGCGTTTCTTGTTTTCTCAGCATGACCCAGCGAGAAAAGCACAGAGAAGCCAGGTTTCAGGCTCAGCACCTTCTCGATGCCCCATGACCTAGTTCTGTGAAATGAGGGTAAGGACATCCACCCTACAGCGTATCTGTGAGAAGTATCAGTAAATGACTCTCGGGTGCAGAGCACCTAGCACATCCTAGGCAGATACTGCTGAGTCACTTCGGTCACGTCCAGCTCTCTGCAACCCTTGGAGATAATGGACTGTAGCCAGCCAGGCTCCTCTGTCAATGGGATTCTCCAGGCAAGAATACTGGAGTGGGTTGCCATGCCTTCCTCCAGGGGATCTTCCCGACCCAGGGATCAAACCTGTGTCTTTCATGTCTCCTGCATTGGCAGGGAGGTTCTTTACCCCTAGCACCATCTGGGAAGCAGAGAGAGAGCACCCAAAAGTAATAGCTGTTTTCATGCCCAGAGCCCTGGAGTCCTTAGAATGCAAGTTCAGTGGATCCATTAATAATCATCGCAATTAATAATGTTTAACGCTGGGGACTTCCCTGGTGGTCCAATGGTTAACAACCCACCTGGCAGTGCAGGGAACGAAGGTTCAACCCCTGATCGGGGAAATAAGATCCATATGCCAAGGAGCAGTTAAGACCCTGCCCCGAGACTACTGAGCCCATGCTGCAGAGTCCGTGTGCCCCCACGAGAGTCTGGGTTCCGCAAGGAAGGATCCTGCAAGACTCCTGTGTGCCTCAACTAAGACCCAACACAGCCTAATAAGTAAATATTGCTTTAAAGTCAGTTATAAAAAAGAGAGGTGGCAATACAGAAAACTTGATGGTAGGAATTATTATTTTTAAGGTGCTAAGTGGAATTCTGGTTGTTTGTAAAAAGAGTGTATCCCTTAGAAATACCCTTGAAATATTTACAGATGTAGTAATGTATGGTCCAAGGAATTTGCTTTCCAGGAATGAGTACGGAGGACAGTGGGTAGAGATGACCCGAACTGACCCGTAAATTGATAACTCTAGAACTGGATGATGCATGTATGGAGGTACCCTCTACTATTCCGTCTGCTTTTGCCTACATTTGAATCTTTCATAATTAAAAAAACGGGATGGGGGGTGGAATTCCTGGGTGGTCCAGTGGTTAGGACTCTGTCCTTTCACTGCTGAGGGCCCGGGTTCAGTCCCTGGTTGGGGAACTAAGATCTCACAAGCCATGAGGCCCAGCCAAAAAAAATTTTTTTTTAATTTTTTTAGAAAAGGTTTTAAACTTATTTTTGAGATAGAGAAAATTGGTCATGAATTAGGTATTTCTGAAACTCAAGAACTACTGTTAGTTCTTGAGTGTTAGGTGTGCTGATGTAATTAAAGCTATTTTATTGAGTTTTTATCTTAGAGGTTCATATGAACAAAATTATAGGATGAAAGGACTCTGCACTGTTGACAGTGGGGAGATGGAAAAAACAAGACTGGCCTTATATTCATAGTGATTGAGGTGTACTGCAAATTACAGATTAATTTTTAGGAATTGATATGATGATCCTCTAGTCTCATCTCAAAAATAGTTTTGACCAAAATGTGCCCCTGTGATGCCTTTTTTAAAAATTTTGATTTATTGAAGTATGGTTGATTTACAATGTTGTGCTAATTTCTTCTGTTGAGCAAAGTGATTCAGTTAAATAACGTGTGTGTTCTTTTTTTAGATTTCTCTTCCATATGGCTTATCACAGGACATTGACTATGTTTCCTGCGCTATACACAGGGTCTTGTTGTTTGTGGAGCCTACAGATAATAGTCTGCTTGTGCTGCTTTTTTAAAGGCCTACTGCTTGAAGGCAAAACAAAAAAGACCAACTAGCCTATTACCGTTTCTCTTTGATCGTTTAGTGCTCCCCCAGTCTAGTATTGTGGCTGGGTGCTCCTGGGCTATCCCCAGCTCCACAGGGTGAAGTGGTCCCAGTCATTCTACAAAACACTGCCTGCCCTTTTTTTTTTTTAAATTGGAAGCTAATTACTTTACAATATTGTGGTGGTTTTTGCCACACATCGATGTGAATCAGCCACGAGGGTACATGTGTCCCCCTCAATCCTGAACCCCCCTCCCACCGCCCTCCCCACCCCACCCCTCTGGGTTGTCCCAGAGCATTGGCTTTGATTGTCCTGCTTCGTGCATCAAACTGACACTGGTCCTCTATTTTACATATGGTAATATACATGTTTCAACCCTATTCTCTCCAATCATCCCACCCTCGCCTTCTCCCACATAGTCCAAAAGTCTGTTCTTTATGTCTGTGTCTCTTTTACTGTCTTACATATGGCATCATCGTTACTGTCCTTCTAAATTCCATATATAGGCGTTAATATACTGTATTGGTGTTTCTCTTTTTGACTCACTTCGCTTTGTTTAATAGGCTCCAGTTTCATCCACCTCATTAGAACCAACCCAAATGTGTTCTTTTTTATAGCTGAGTAATATTCGATCGTGTATACATACCACAGCCTCCTTATCCATTCGTCTGCCGAAGGGCACCTAGGTCGCTTCCGTGTCCTAGCTGTTGTAAAGAGAGCTGCCGCGAACATGGGGGTTCATGTGACTCTTTCAGTTCTGGTTTCTAAGGTGTGTCTGCCCAGCAGAGGGATTTCCAGATTCTTAAGGAATCTCCACCCTGTTCTCCACAGTGGCTGTGCTAGTTTGCACTCCCACCAACAGTGTAAGAGAATCCCTTTTCTCCACACCCTCTCCAGCATTTATTGCTTGTAGACTTTTTGATAATGGCCATTCTGACCGTACAAAACCCTGCCTGCTCTTTATTGTTCTTTGAAGCCTTAAGTTTAGGAGTTATTAATCACCCAACAATAGATGACCAATACATCAGGATCAAGTTGAGGGATCTCCCTTGCAGCCTGGTGATTAGGACCCCATACTGCCAGTGCAGGGGTCATGGGTTTGATCTCTGACCGGGAAACTAAGATCCCTCATGCCAAGTGGCAAAAAAAAAGTTGGGAGAAGTAGGTAAAAGTTTCCCCCCAAATGCTAGAATTCCTTTGTAAGCTGACTCACCAAGGACTGAGACCTTTTAGGAGTGAAGTTTTGAGCAAATTAACTTTGATGCTGGCCAAAGACAGGGGGAGCTCAGCAAGGGTAGCGAAAAGGGAAGTGACAAATGTCAGCTCCAGGCTTCTGACTGTAGAATGGGGACTGTAGACAGCGTCTACCTGCATTTCCTGGCATTTGCTGTCATTTCAGTGTTATTCTGAATGTTTTCATCTCTTCTTCCTTTTCCGCACTGTTAGTGGCTCAGCCTGTAAAGAATCTGCCTACAATGCAGGAGGTGACCCAGGTTTGATCCCTGGGTCAAGAAGATCCCCCAAGGAAGGGAATAGCACCCCACTCCAGCATTCTTTCCTGGAGAATCCCATGGACAGGGCTACAGTCCATGGGGTCCCAGAATCAGCCACAACTGAACGACTAACATACACGTATATGAGGTGAGTGGGTGCCGGTTAAACGTCTCATTGGTCCACAGGTTACAAAACACTGAGATGGGATTGAAGAAAGAGGACCTCCCCAGAGGGGCTGGACTTGGAGCTCTTGGAGCACTTGGACCTGAGAACAGGGAGTGTGTTCCCATGTTGGATGGGACCTGATGGTGGCGCCCTTGTGATGGGTGGGAAAATATTAAATGTAAATTAAAAGATGTATGCATGTGGGCAGCCAGATGGTGGATGTGGCAGAACCTGGGCATGATCCTGGAGCCAGGCTTTTCTTCCTTGGGGGCAAAATAATTTTTAGCAGGGATGACATTTCCCAGCCTGCACTGCAGCTTGCTGTGGTCACATGATGAAATTTCGGCCAGTAGAATGTCAGGAGTGTGATGTTTTCCCAGGATCCAGGGGGCACACACTCTGCTCCCTCCCCACTTTGCTTCTTCATCCTCTCCTTAGAACTTAGACCTGCTGGCTAGAGCTCTAGATTGATAACCCAAGGAAGGTGCTGGGCCCTGAGACTTCATAGATAAGAGGAAGGTACCAGCCTGAACTCCTTACCTCTGGGTTTTGACACACAGGAGAAATCAACTTTGATCTTTAAGCCATTGTCACTGGAGGTCTCTGTCATTGGCGCTGAGCCTTCTCCGAGCAAATCCAGTAGGTGCCTTTTGATTTTGCCAGGCCAGCCACAGCTTCCTGTTCTTCTATGGGGTGTCGGGGTGGGGGTGGGGGGAGACTTCCTCTCCCTCATTCCTGGGGTTCTGATGGGCTGTGAGTCACTGGGCTCCTCCCTTTTCCCCAACAGGCAGGCAGGCAACCAGACCAGCTAACCAGAATCTGCCTCCCTTTATCAGAAAAGGCAGCCTGGGAGGAGTAGGACAAGGTCCTTGGGCATGTGGGAATAAGTTATTGTGATGTCTGCCTCCCAGAGAAGATCCTTGAGGTCCCCAGGGTGGCCCTGCCTGAATCATGTCCTTTCTGAGTCCCGGTTGCTCATCTCTTCCTGTGACTCTCTGAGCTCCCTTCGTATTTCCCCCTTTTTTCTTTTTCTTAATCCAGAGTAGCTTTCAGTTGCTTGCAGCCTAAGAGCCACAGCTGTTGCCGTTTTCCACATGCCCGTCACTTCTCATTCTTTCATCTCAGATCGTCTGTGCCTGGAATCCCCAAGGCTCTGTAGTCGCCATAGATCCCGAACAAGTGGCCCCCTGGGACTTCCCTGGTGGTCCGTTGGCTAGGACTCCGAGCTCCCAGCACGGAGGCCCTGGGTCCATCCCAGGCCGGGGAACCTATCCCCCATGCTGCAGCTAAGAAATTGAGTGCTGCAACTAAACAAATACATGAAACACGATACAAATACACTTATTTATGAAACAGAAAGAGACTCACAGATGTAGAAAACAAACTTGTGGTTACCAAAGGGAAAAGAGGCATAAGGCAGGGATAAATTAGGAGTTTGGGATTAGCAGATAGAACTACTGTGTGTAAAACATAAACAATACAGTCCTACTGTATGACACGGAATTATATTCAATAGCTCGTAATAAATAATAATAAAAAACTATGAAAAAGAATATATGTATATATTCTTTATTAATCCTTATGACTCACTTCGCTGTGCACCAGCAAATCAATTGTGTGTGCATGTGTGTGTGCGTGTGTGTGTGTGCTAAGTCACTTCAGTTGTGTCCAACTCTTTGCCACTCTACAGACTGTAGCCCACCAGGCTCCTCTGTCCATGGGATTTTCCAGGCAAGAATCCTGGAGTGGGTTGCCATGTCCTCCTCCAGGGGATCTTCCCGACCCAGGGATCGAACCTGCATCTCTCATGTCGCCGGCACTGGCAGGCAGTTCTTTACCACTAGTGCTACCTGGGAAACCCTAAATCGACTGTACTTAATTTAAAAAATAGTAAAAGAGTCAAGCTCATGAAAGTAGGGAATAGAATGGTGCTTACCAGGGGATAGGGCAAGAGGGAAATTGGGAGGTATTAATTAGTCAAAGGGTACAAAGTTATACAAAATGAGCAAGTCCTAGAGAGGTACATACGTAGCACAGTGCCTGGAATTAACAATATTGTATTGGACGTGTGAAAGCTTGCTAAGGGTGCAGGTCTTACGTTAAGTGTCCTTTTAACAAACAAGAATAATACGTAAAGGAGGCAGGGGATTTTCCTAATGGCCCAGTGGTTAAGACTCTGTGTTTCTACCACAAGAGGTGTGGGTTCAATCCCAGTCCAGAAACTGAGATCACACATGCCTCTCGATGCAGGAAGAAAACAGTAAGAGAGGCAAGAGAAATGTTGGAGATCATGGGTGTGTTTAGCACAGAGATGGCTAGTTTCATAGGTGTGCATTTGTGTTCGGGCTCAGGTCGCACACACCAAATATGTCTAGCCTTTCATAAAGCAATCATACTTCAATAAAACGGTTAAAAAATTTTTTTTAAATGTGAAAAACGGCTGGAGAAGGGAATGGTGAGTCAACCCAGTATTCTCACCCGGAAAAATCCCATGGACAGAGGAGCCTGGTGGGCTACAGTCCATGGAGTTGCAAAGAGTCGGACAAGACTGAGCAACTAACACATCTTCATAGCAATCAGACTTCAATAAAATGACTAAAACTTTTAAAAAGAGGGACTTCTCCGGTGACCCAATGGCTAAGACGCTGAGCTTCCCTTGCAGAGGGCATGGATTCGATCCCTGGTCAGGGAACTGAGATCCTATGTGCCACATGCCTCCTGGAACAACTGAGAAAGCTAAATAAATAAAATAAAAATAACGAACTAAATAATTGAACAGGGTGAGCTCTCAGGTGAGGGAAGGCACAGAGAGCGCCTCCATGCCCTCTCCTCACGGACCTAGACTCTCCACCCTCCCAGCCTGGAAGTCTGTTCCCCATCCCGGAGCTCCTCCCACTTGGTCCTTTCAGGTTTTTATCAATAGGCAGAGCTGACTGAATCATATCTCCAGTCCCCGTCTTATCTGAAGGCTGGGGCTGGTGTTTCTAACCCTCTAGCCACGGCGGCGGTAGGTTCTTCTGGAGCTCATTCCCCACCGTGAAGCTGTCTAGGGGCCCAGGCCTGAGCCCCTTCATTAGCATAAAGTCAGATATGGTGGAAACGGTCCCCTCCTGAGTAACCGAAGACACTCCTGTCACTCAGCGGATTTCAGAGGTGGCGGGTGCTCTGGGCCAGAGCTGGGGAGAATGATCACACACACTTCGTGTTACACCGCACTTACTCCTGCACTAAACGGGCAGCCGATGCTGGCCCTCGGGTGGACCCTCAGCTGGGGCTGTCATTCTGAGCACCCGGGGCCTTTGCCCACAGCCTAGGGCTTCCTCACAGTGTGGCAGCTGGGTTCCAAAGCAAGCTTGCAGGCTATCCCAGGCGGACCCACTTCTCGGGGGGAGGGACTATGGGTCTAGTTTATCAGAGGGAGATGTGTCACTATCACTCTGCAGGAAGGGCCTGCGGGATAGATCTTTGGCCAACTTGGAAAATATTACCTGCCACAGCCATGGCAACCTGATTAACACTTGTCCTTTTAGTTTTTAATTTTTTTTTTTTTTTAAAGCCTTGACATGAGGCAAATGGGATCTTACTTTCCTAAACAGGCATTGAACCTTCACCCCTTCATTGGAAGTATGGAGTTTTAACCACGGACCTCCAGGGGAGTCCCAACACCTGTCCTTCTATTTTTGTTTTAATTTTTAAAAACAATTAATTGTATTTATTTGTTTGTTTTTGGCTGTGCTGGGTCTTCCTTGCTGCACAAACTTTTCTCTAGTTGCGGTATGCAGGCTTTTCATTGTGGTGACTCCTCTTGTTACGGACGGAGCACAGGCTCTGGGATGTGCTGGCTTCAGTAGTTGAGGCTCCCAAGCTCCAGGGCACAGACTCAGTAAGGGCGGTGCACAGGCTTAGATGTTCCCCGGCATGTGGGATCTTCCTCTATCAGGGATCAAACAAGTGTCTCCTGTATTGGCAGGCAAATTCTTTACCAGGGAGCCACTAGGGCCTTGCTATTCTGGAAGCTCCTTGAGGGCAGGAACCATATCTTTAAAAAGCTGGCTTGAAACTCAACATTCAAAAAACTAAGACCATGGCATCCCGTCTGTCACTTCATGGCAAATAGATGGGGAAACAATGGAAACAGTGACAGACTATTTTCTTGGGCTCCAAAATCACTGCAGATGGTGACTGCAGCCATGAAATTAAACGAGGCTTGCTCCTTGGAAGAAAAGCTATGACCAATCTATCTTTAAAATTTTATAATGAAAGAATAAATACATAAAGTAGCTTTGTGTAGAGACTAGGACAGCAGGCCCAGGCATCAAAGGCCTTTGGTTTACAGTGCCATTTGCCAGAGATCTAATCCTGCATGTAAGTTAAACAAGCATGGTGACAATATGCAGCCTTTATGTACTCCTTTCCCAAGCTGGAACCAGTCTGTGTTGTTCCACGTCCAGTTCTAACTGTTGCTTCTTGATCTGCAAACAGATTTCTTAGGAGGCAGGTCAGGTGGTCTGGTATTCCTATCTCTTTAAGAATTTTCCAGCTTGTTGTGATCCACACGGTCAAAGACTTTGGCGCAATCAATGAAGCAGATATTTTTCTGGAATTCTCTGGCTTTTTCTATGATCCAACGGATGTTGGCAATTTGATCTCTGTTTCCTCTGCCTTTTCTAAATCTGGTTTGAACATCTGGAAATTCTTGGTTCATGTACTATTGAAGCCTGGCTTGGGAATTTTGAGCGTTACTTTGCTAGCGTGTGAGATGAGTGCAATTGTGTGGTAGTTTGAGCATTCTTTGGCATTGCCTTTCTTTGGGATTGGAATGAAAACTGACCTTTTCCAGTCCTGTGGCCACTGCTGAGTTTTCCAAATTTGCTGGCATATTGAGTGCAGCACTTTTCACAGCATCATCTTTCAGGATTTGAAATAGTTCAGCTGGAATTCCATCACCTCCACTAGCTTTGTTCATAGTGATGCTTCCTAAGGCCCACTTGACTTTGAACTCCAGGATGTCTGGCTCTAGGTGAGTGATCACACCATCATGGTTATCTGGGTCATGAAGATCTTTTTTGTGTAGTTCTAATGTGTTTTCTTGCCACTTTTTCTTAATATCTTCTGCTTCTATTAGGTCCATACCGTTTCTGTCCTTTATTGGGCGCATCTTTGCATGAAATGTTCCCTTGGTGTGTCATATTTTCTTGAGATCGCTAGTCTTCTCTATTCTATTTTTTCCTCTATTTCTTTGCATTGATCACAGAGGAAGGCTTTCTTATCTCTCTGTGCTATTCTTTGGAACTCTGCATTCAAATGGGTATATCTTTCCTTTTCTTCTCTGCCTTTCGCTTCTCTTCTTTTCTCAGCTATTTGTAAGGCCTCCTCAGACAACCATTTTGCCTTTTTGCATTTCTTCTTTTTGGGGATGGTCTTGATCACCATCTCCTGTACAATGTCATGAACCTCTGTCCATAGTTCTTCAGGCACTCCATCAGATCTAATCCCTTGAATCTGTTTGTCATTTCCACTATATAATCATAAGGGATTTGATTTAGGTCATACCTGAATGGCCTAATGGTTTTCCCTACTTTCTTCAATTTTAGTCTGAATTTGGCAAAAAGGAGTTCATGATCTGAGCCACAGTCAGCTCCTGGTCTTGTTTTTGCTGACTGTATAGAGCTTCTCCATCTTCGGCTGCAAAGAATATAATTAATTTGATTTTGGTATTAACCATCTGGTGATGTCCATGTGTAGAGTCTTCTCTCGTATTGTTGGAAGAGGGTGTTTGCTATGACCAGTGTGTTCTCTTGGCACAACTCTGTAAGCCTTTGCCCTGCTTCATTTTGTACTCCAGGGCCAAACTTGCCAGTCATTCCAGCTATCTCTTGACTTCCAACTTTTGCATTCCAATCCCTTATGATGAAAAGGACATTTGTTTGGTGTTAGTTCTAGAAGGTCTTGCAGGTCTTCATGGAACCATTCAGCTTCAGCTTCTTCGACATCGGTGGTTAGAGCACAGAGTTAGATTACCATGATGGTAAATGGTTTGCCATGGAAAGGAACAGAGACCATTCTGTTGTTTTTAGGATTGCACCCAAGTACTGCATTTTGGACTCTTTGTTGACTGTGAGGGCTACCCCATTTCTTCTAAGGGATTCTTACCTACAGTGGTAGATATAATGGTCATCTGTAATGGTAGATAAAACTGTCATAATAGTTTTTCTTATTATTAGCTATCAATTTTTATTATTCACTATGATAATGACACGGGAATCCCTGATGGCTCAGTGATAAACAATCTGCCTGCAATGCAGGAGACTTGGGTTCAATCCCTGGGTGGTGAAGATCCCCTGGAGAAGGAAATGGCAACCCACTCCGGTATCCTCGCCTGGAGAATCCCATGGACAGAAGAGCCTGGTGGACTTCAGTTCATGGGGTCACACAGAGTCGGACATGACTTATCATGCAAGTCAAGGGGTTATCCCCATTGGATGAGAGACAAGTGTATCTGCCCATCTCCGTACTTAAAACAGTCAATGTGATGGTTAATTTTATTAGTGTGTGTAATCAACTTGACTAAACCATAAGGTGCCCAGGTATTTGGTTAAACATTATTCTAGGTGTGTCTGTGAGGATGTTTCTGGGTGAGATTAACATTTGAATGAGTAGACTGAGCAAAGCAGAATCCACTGGAATAGAGAAGGTGCAGCAAGGGAGAATTTGCTGACTGTTCAAGCTGAGACGTTGGTCTCCGATACCCAGACTGCAACTTACAACACCGACGCTCCTGGTCCTCAGGCCTTTGGACTTGAACTAGAATTACCAGGTCTCCCGGGTTTCCAGCTGATGGCAGATCTGGGCACTTCTGAACCTCCGTAGTCGCACAAGTCAATTTCTCATAATAAATCTCAGCCTCCTTCTCTCTCTCACTCTCTACTGTCTCTCCATATTTCTCCTATTGATTCTCTTTCTCTGAAGAACCCCAAGACAATGAACACGTCTGCATTTTTATTCATAGCATCTATTGATATATTAGAATTTGTGTATAAAAGCAAACACAAGAGGGACTCCCCTGACAGTCCAGGGATTAAGACTTCCCCTTCCAACGCCAGGAGTGCAGGTCCCATCCTTGGCCAGGGAGATAAGATCCCACATGCCCCTCAGCCAAAAAAACAAAACAGAGACAATACTATAACAAATTCAGTAAAGTTAAATGATCAGTAAAGAATCTGCCTGCAATGTGGGAGACTCAGGTTCAATCTCCAGGTCAGGAAGATCCCCTGGAGAAGGGAATGGCTACCCACTCCAATATTCTTGCCTAGAGAATTCCATGGATGGAGGAGCCTGGCAGGCTACAGTTCATGACTAGTCAGCCTTGTTAGGGTGAAGTCCAACTTGTGGTGATAATTTGTTCAGTTCAGTTCAATTCAGTCGCTCAGTTGTGTCTGACTCTTTGTGACCCCATGAACTGCAGCACACCAGGCCTCCCTGTCCATCACCAACTCCCACAGCCTGCTCAAATGCATGTAGGGACCAGATACTTCCATCAGAACTGACTCACATATGCCAAGCTAGCTTCTAGTGCCTTGATCAGGGAGAGAGACAGTGAGATCCAATTCTTCTCACATCCATCGCCTTCTCCACCTGGACCACTTGCGGCATCTCAAGGATCATTTCCAATGTTATTTTGTTTTAGTTCTGGAGGTTCTGAGACAGGCTATTCTCCACCACCTCGCGTCTCCTGTGCTGCTGAAACCAGAGGATGGAGTTGTCTCTCTTCCAGTCCTTCAGGAGGATCAGACTGAGGCCAGTATATGAAAATCCCCTGCTGTTGTGGGAGAAGAAGCTGTGAATGCACCAATTAGGGTTCTTTTGGAAGGAAATGGGAGGGGAAGCGTGTTCTTTTTATTCGCCAGTTTGTTGTAAGAGGGTATGAGAAGGGATAGAGGTGAACACCCAGATGGAAGAGATGCATAGGGCAAAGGTGCGTGGGAAGGGGCTCGGAGCTTCCGTGTCCTCTCTCGGTGCACCGCCCTCCCTCCCAGCACCTCCTTGGGTTCACTAACCTCTCACAGTGTCTTATAAATCTCACCACACCTACCCCATGGCCTGGCAATTCCACTTTCAGGTACTTACCCATGATATGTGAAAATGCACGTCTCAAAAGATTTTTACAAGATGTTCTTAGCAACTTTGGGACTTCCCTGGCAGTCTAGTGGTTAAGATTCTGCACTGCCAATGCAAGGGGTGAAGTTTTGAGCTCTGGATGGGGTTGTGAACCTATGGATTGCAGCCTGCTGGGCTCCTCTGTCCATGGGATTTCTCAGGCAAGAATACTGGAGTGGGTGGCCAAGCCTTTCTCCAGGAGATCTTCCCAACCCAGGGATTGAACCCTGGTCTCCTATATCGCAGGAGGATTCTTTACCATCTGAGCCACCAGGGAACTGGGCTGTGCAGCCAAAAAGATTAAAAATAAATAAAGGAACACATTTCTGATATACACAGCAACATGAATGAATTTCAAAAGCTGGTGCTGAGGGGAAGAATTTAAATGCAAAAGAATACATACAGTATGATTCGTTTTAGATGAGTTTTTTTAGAGCAGGCCAAAAGATCTCATTTCCCCTGTGAAAAAGATCTCAGTAGAGGTTGCCTTGGGGATTTGGGGCATTGATGGACTGGGTTGAGGCATAAAGAGATTGCCTGATGTGACGGGACTGTTTTATACTTGGAGGGTAAACAAGATTTGTGAATTTCATTGTATGTAAGTTTTACTTAAAGAAAAGCAAACTATTGAGGATTTTCCTGGAGGGCCAGTGGTTAAGATTCCATGACTCCAATGCAGGGGGCCCACCTCAAAAAAAAAAAAAAAAACTATAAACAAATGTAATTAATGATACACATGCTGAATTCCTTAAGGGTGAAATTTCTGTAACTTCTTTTGAAATGCCTAACATTAGGTGAGTTGTTGAATAGATAAATGGCTAAACATTTATCTATCTAGGTGACAAAACAAGGGTAATAAAATGCTATCCGTAGAATTTAATCAGATACGTAGGTGTCATTGTATATTCCTTTCAACTTTTCTCTGTGTTTGAAAAGTTTTATAATAAAATATGGGAGGAAAATAGAGAGAAATGGAGGTACGGGCAGGAGTGCCCTTCTTCACATCAGGAAGGAGGTACTTCTGTTCTGTTTTACTGTTGCTCACTGGTGTCACACCCTCCCCCTGTCATCACAGTCCCCAGCTGTTCACCTGGGGGAAGCGGCCAGGAATAGGACTGTGCACAGCGTCTAGCTGCTGAGTTTCCTTGCTTCAAAGTGGGCTGATCGTACTCAGCCAGAAAAGGAACAAAACTGGGTCATTTGTAGAGAGGTGGGTAGCCCTAGATACTGTCATATAGAGTGGAGAAAGTCAGAAAGAGAAAAACAAATAATTTAGATTAATGCGTATATGTGAACCTAGAAAAATGGTATAGAGGGACCTTATCTGCAAATCAGAGACAGAGACACAGAGAACCGAGGAATATATATATGGATTCGAAGGGGGGAAGAGAGTGGTGGGATGAATTGGGAGACTGGGGTGACCTATACGTATAATTGATAGTGTGTATAAAATAGCTTCCCTGGTGGCTCAGAAGGTAAAGAAGCTGCCTGTAGTGCAAGAGACTTGGGTTTGATCCCTGGGTCAGGAAGATCCACTGAAGAAGGGAATGGCAACCTGCTCCAGTATTCTTTTTTTTTTTTTAAGCTAGACCAATAGATTTTAATGTAACACAGAACAAAAGTTTATGGTAAAGTTTTCTGATTCAGTATTGCAGTTAATCTTTTAGAAGTGACCACTTGTTGAATTTTGGTGTGGTGTCAACTTCAGTTCAGTTCAGTCACTCAGTTGTGTACAACTCTTTGCAACCCCATAAACTGCAACACGCTGCTCCAGTATTCTTGTCTGGAGAATTCCATGGATAGAGGAGCCTGGTGGGCTACAGTCCGTGGGGTTGCAAAGAGTCTAACGACTCAGAGATTAACACTTTATAAAACAGATACTAATGAGAACCTACTGTATAGCCCGGGGAGCTTCCTCAATGTTCTGTGGTAACCTGAATGGGAAGGAAATCCAAAAAAGAGAAGAGACATGTATACGTAAAGCTGATTCTCTTTGCTGTACAGCAGAAACTCACGTAACATGGTAAAGCAGCCATGGTGGTTTAGTTGCTAAGTCATGTCGTGTCCGACTCTTTGCGACCCCATGGACTGGAGCCCACTAGACTCCTCTGTCCAGGAGATTTTCCAGGCAAGAATACTGGGGTGGGTTGACATTTCCTCCTCCTGGGGGATCTCCCCCATCCAGGGAGTGAACCTGGGTCTCCTGCATCGCAAATTCTTTACCAACTCAGCCACCAGGGAAGATGCAGCAACTATACCGTGATGAAAATTAATTAGAAAAACAAAAGAAACATCCCAAAGTGGGCTAATCATACAAAAGTCACTACGCTCGGGAGTTAGGGTAGGTTGGGGTAGGGGTGAGGGGAGGGAGGTGAGAGTGGAGCGGGGCAGGGGCAGGGGCGTCCTGCCCTCTGCTGTGTCAGATCTCCCCTTTCAGCCTCGCTCAGCTCCTTTTGCTGTATTTCCTCTACTGAAAGAACACATGTGCCAGTAGCTTGCTGGGATATGATAAGTGGGAGAGAAGACTTTTTTTGAGAACTTCTACCTGCTCACCGTATCGATAGTTTGGCAATGAGCAGAATGTTTGGTGGAAAATCATTTCCTTCAGCATCTCGAAAGCGTGGCTCCGCCAGTGTAACTGTTGGGAAACCTGAAGCCTGCTTTCCTGTCTCCTTTTGATTTGCGTTTTTCTCTTTGGAAGCTTCTGGGACCTTATCTGTGCCTATTGTTCTGAAGTTTGTCAACAGCGGGCTCTGGGACAGGGTGATTTTCATTTCCCCGGGCTGGCGCTTTCCCTCTGTAAAATTCCTGTCCCTCAGATCTGGGAAATTTCCTTCAGTGTTTTTCATGGAGGTTTTCCTTCGTTGCCTTTTCTCCATTCTTTCTTTTCTATTTTGGGATATTACTAGCGTGACTGGACCGCTGGGCTGGTTCTCTAATATTCTCACCATTTCCTGCTTTCTGTCTCACCACGTGTTTTGGGTCTTCTGAGAGATTCACTTCAGCTTGCTGTTCTAACCTTTGTTGTTTATTTTTTCTGCTAGTTTGCTTTTAATTCCTGAGAGGTTTTTGTTTTAATCATCTGCACATTCCTTTTTCTTATTTTATTATTATTATTTTGGCCATGCTGTGAAGCTTGTGGGAATGTTAGTTCTCCGACCAGGGAAGGATTGAACCCGTGCCCTTAAAAGTGAAACTACCTGACCATTAGGGAATTCCCTGAACATTCCTTTTTTTTTTTTTTAAAAGCACTCCCTTCTTATTCATGGATAAATTGTATTCTCTTAAGATATTGATAATTTTTTTTTAAAGTTTCCTTCTCCCTGGTCTGTTTTTGCTTTCTCCAAATTTACTTTTTTTAAAAAAAATTAATTTCTTTTTTTATTGAAGGATAATTGCCTTACAGAATTTTGTTGTTTTCTGTCAAACCTCACCATGAATCAGCCATAGGTATACATATATATCCCCTCCCTTTTGAACCTCCCTCCCATCTCCCTCCCCATCCCACCCCTCTAGGTTGATACAGAGCCCCTTGTTTGAGTTTCCTGAGTCATACAGCAAATTCCCATTGGCTACCTTTTACATATATCAAATTTACTAATTTTTATTATTTTCATTTCTACCTTCTGTCGACTAAAAAAGATCTACAACTAGAAAGTTGTGAGTTAAGTTTTATTTGGGGCAAAAGGAGGACTGCAGCCGGAGAGGCAGCATCTCAGACAGCTCTGAAAGCCTGCTCTAGAGCAGCAGTGGGGGAAAGGCAATGTATAAGGTTTTGGTGAACAGGGAGTTCAATCCCATGAAACACTCAATTTACAGAAGGTTTTTTGTTAGTCCTGAGGGTCTGACGTCACCATGAAGGGATTTAGTGCTTCTCTAGATATGAGGAGATGCAAGGACTGAGATCATAACATCTGTTCCTGAAAACCTCCAACTACTTGAAGACCTGCCCCACCAGATCCCCTGGAGCACAGAGGGCCTCCCTCTACACTGACTCCCTCAGGGGGTGCTGAAGGTCACCAGCTGCCTGGGGTTCAGTCTCAGGAGAGGCAGGTGGCAAACGCCTTGTTCACATTGGCAATGCTCTTGGTAAGTGCCAATCTGTAGTTGACACTTCCATTCTGGAAGTTCCATAGTTGTCTGCTGCTTACAGAGTTTCGAAGCTAGGAGTTAGTGGGAAGCTCTCCGGAGTGAGAGGCTTCCTGGAGACCCTCTCCCATGTTGACACCTATTTGGACTTTCTTCCCAGGCTGGACAGGTTGCCCAGAGAAGAGTTCCCACCCTCCACCCTCCTACTCTGAAGTAACCTCCCAGCAGGAGCTGTAAAGAAAGGGGTTAGGAGGGCCAGGATTCAGCCTTGGCTACCAAATCCTTTGGGTTTTGTGCATTATTTATGCCTGGAGTTACTCCCCTTCCCCATACCCCCGGGTTTATGCTCTCTAGAGCGGGACCTCCGGTCTTCTGTAGAGGAACGCAGCCACGCAGCCCGGTGCAGTCAGAAGCCCTTTAGAGTGGCCATGCCTGCTTCACTGCTCCCTTTCCCCTGACCCCAGCCCCAGAGGTGCCTGGGGCTACCACTTCTCCCAACTCTTGTTTTGCTGCTCTGTTGATTAGCTTTTCCTGCTGCCTGTCTAGGTGGGAAACCAGTCTGTCTCCTCCTTCCAGCTTACTTTATCTCTTGTCTTCTCCACCCTTTCTGTTCTAGAATTACATGTTTGTTTGTTTTTAAATCCCTTCTCTAAAATTCTAGTGGGATTTTGGGTACAAGGGACTTTAGACACTTGCAACTAACCATTTTCAACCTTCACACGCCTATCAGTGGACTGTAGGATCCCTGCCGGCAGGGGTTCATTCTGCTCATTCACCCTTTCAACATCTGGACAGTGCCCCACGCCAGAGTAAATGACGGACCTTGAATGATCTAAGGTATATGACCGCATACATATCAGGCACCTGAGAAATAACTATGTCACACATTCAGAAACACACATGTTCTAATATATGTTTATTTAATGTTTAAAAAACTATAGTTGATTTACAGCATTGTGTTAGTTTCATGGATATAGCAAAGTGATTCTGATATATATTTAAATTTATATATAAATTTATATATATTTAAATATATTAAATATATATATATATTCTGACATATATATATACATATATGTCTTCTTTTTTTCAGATTCTGTTTTCTTTTTGTTTTTTGGCTGAATTTTGCAGCATGCAGGATCTTACTTCTCAAACCAGGGATCAAACCCGTATCCCCTGCAGTGGAAGTACAGAGTCTTAACCACTAGACCACCACAGCAGGGCCATATTTCTTTTATTTAACTTTAACTTTTTGGGACCATTGGTTGACATGTGGAACACTGCAAACGGATACTCAAGACCAAATTTGGAGAAGTTTTAAACTGGTTTAGCCTCAGTTTTCATTTAAAGCTGATTTTCATGTGTGGTTCGTATCTTAATTTCCTTATTTTATATATATTGTTATTTTATAGTCATGGTCAAACCTGTCTTGTACAATGGACTTTCATTTTACCAGTCTAAAATAATTATCTCAATGTGGTTGCGTCACATGCTTGCTTAAAAACTCATCGGAATTAAGTCTTATCGGAATAAAGTCCATGCTCTGCCTGTAATCCAGCCCTCAATTACTTGCAGGATTCTCGACCTGGAGCAGCATAGATGCCTCTGTGTTAGGACTGGAGATGGCCCTGAGCCTCTGACTTCCTGGGTTTAATTCTTTCAGTGGAAAACTCTTCTTACTCCATCAAGACCCATTCTATCCGGACCCATCTTTCAACTCGCATCTCTCTGAGGAATGTCTTTTTAGCGTGACAGCGTGACTATGGTTTTTTGCCTTCTGATAAGTACCATACCTGTACCCTATTTCTATAACCAAGCTATCCCAGAAGAGACTCCCATCCATGCCCTCTACCTGCGTTTTATCTGTACAGAAACTTTAAAGAATAATTTTTTTTTTTTAAAAAAGAATAAATTTAATCAGAGAAGTGAGAAAACGCGGAAAGAAAACAGTCAAGACAAAATGATAATACTCCGGCCATTAAACAAAGCCGAGGACCTTTAGCTCTTCCTCAAGGACTATAGATAACATTCTGAGCCCTGTCCTTTGATCTGCTTTGCAGATACTGAAATCCCCACCAGATGGAAGAAGTTAAGTACAAGCTGCCCACAAGCACGTAGATCCTGGACCAGTTGGAACCAGAAGGTTGATGATGCTGTCTCTCCATGACGTCACCACCAACCAATCAGGAGAATGTCCAGGAGCTGGTCGCGCCCTGCTCTTTGAACTCTGTGACTCCTCACTACCCGATCCAGGGTGGCTCCCTTTGCCTTGCAAAGCAGTAAAAGTTACACTTTCCCACTTGACCTAAAACTGTCGCCATGTTTCTACTTCGCACTGGTGAACAGAAGCCAGGTTTTGGCCACACTCCGAACACTGAGCACAAAAGGCCTGAAATCCCGCGAAGTGTGTCCCTGTCTGGTTCATTTCCTATCGGTCCATTGTGCAACAGCAGCACTGAAATGTTTGTTCAGTTCAGTTATTCACCTGAGGCCCCACCCTTTTACTTGCTCCTAGTCTAAGGAGAGGAAGGTAATTACACTTAGTTGTTGAAATTCGTCTTAGATTCCCTGGATATTTCCATCAGCAAAGGGGCCACAGTCACCCAACCGTCCTGAAACCTCAACTCCTCTTCAAGAGGAAGCTTAATGAACACAGAAGAGATGCCCTTTGCTTGGGGAACATGTTTATTTTGAAATAATGCAAAAGAAAAATGCTTTAAAAAAACCTTGTATAGGAAAGGTCTGATGTCAGAAAAATTGTTGTAATAGTGAACAACAGAGTGAATTATAGTAAGAGAAGATCTGCAAGACGAGCATATCCTTGGAAGTAACTCCCTTGGAAGATTTATTATCAAAGAGGGTAAGAGGAGTGTGACCTGGTTATCACTTTGCAAGAGGACAAGGCAGCAACATATATCAAAGCTTTAAAAAATATTCACCTGGGTCTTCCCTGTGGCTGTGACTCTATACTCCCAATGCAGGGGGCCTGGGTTCGATCCCCGGCAGGGAACTGGATCCCACAGGCCGCAACTAAGACTCTGCAAGCTGCAACTAAGACTCGGCCCAACTAAATATATCATTTTAAAATATTTTAAAAAATTCACCTCTATTAGCCCAGTAATTTTTTCGGGAATACAGTCTAAATAAATAAAACTATAAAAAGTCTTGTACAAACGCGTTCATTCCACCATTCATTATCAAAGAGGGACAACCGGACTGTCCCGTAACAGACAAATTGGTTAAATTAAGGCACAGGAAGGCGGAGGATTCCATTGAGAAGGAAACAACAACCCACTCCAGTATTCTTGTCTGGGAAATCCCATGGACAGAGGAGCCATGGGGTCGAAAAAGTCAGTCATGATTTAGGGACCGAAGCAAACAGCCACAGGCATATGTGCATAAAGGAATAAAAAGTAAGCAACCATGAAAAATGTTCTGACAATGATTCAGTATGACCTTCCAGTTTTGCTTAAAACATGTTCCTTGCCTATAAACAGATGTAATTAGGAGGAAGTATACCAAAGTATTCGCCCTTTAAGGGTCTGCTAACAGGTCATTATCTCCAGAACTTGGTGCAAAGCAGTAGGACATAGTAAACGCTCAAGGCATGAAAAATAATTATTAGAAAATGTATATGCAAGGGAGGAAAGTCCAACATATTTTTGGCTTAATGAATATTAGTTATCTTTGACTAATGGGATGGTGTACGGTAGTCTTTATATTACTAGGTTCCAAATTTTCTAGGACCTTGTCATCACCTAAGTTACAGGGATGACATAATAAAGGATTTGATTCCCTGATGGCTCAGGTAATAAAGAGTCTGCCTGCAATGCAGGAGCCCTGGGTCGGGAAGAGCCCCTCAAGGGAACGGCTGCCCACTCCAGTATCCTTGCCTGGAGCACCCCATGGACAGAGGAGCCCGGCGGGCGACTGTCCTTGGAGTCGCATACAATCAGACACTACTGAGCGGCTGACACTCTCACCGCCCCTCAGACGGCCTCCCACCAGAGACGGTCGGGGGCCGAGGGGCCGGCTGCTGGGAGACGAGGTCCTCCCGGGGAACCTGGGCCGGTGGCGCGGGGCGGGGCCGGGCCGCGGCCCGAGCGCGCGAAGATGGCGGCGGCGCGCCCGCCCCTCCCCCGCGGCGGCGGCCAGAGCCGAGCGCGGCCGA
>ML662479.1:1475742-1503682 GCA_007570785.1 Antilocapra americana
GGGCTCGCCTGGGGCCGCGCCGGGCCTCTCGGCGCCGGGGCGCGGGCCGCCCCCTCGCCGGGCCGGGCGGGCGGGCCTGGTTCCGGCTCTCCCTCTGTCTGGCGGGGGAGGGAGGGACTCGGCCGTCGGCGGCGGCGGGGAAAGGGAGCTCCACCCTCCCGCGCTCTCCCGGGCCCGCCGAGCGCCCGCTGAGCTCGCCCGGCGCCGCCACCCTGCCTCGTTTGCCTCAAGATTGGGGGGGTTCGGGGAGTTGCCTTTCTTAAAAAAAAAATAGAACGCTCTCCTGCTTCTCCCGTCAACCTCGAGCCGCGTTGAGCCCTTCCGGGGGTCCGGCGGTCTCCGGCCGGCCCTATTGGAGCAGTCGGTGCCCGCCCGGGCTGGGGTGGGGGCCCTCCGCCGATTTACCGGGGGGTGCCGTCCGCTGGTGCTTAGACACTTCTCTGCTTTTCTAAAAAGTGACTGTTGGCCGTTACGGTGGAGAAACTTTTAGGATTTCTAGCTGCGAGGAGCTGGGTGTGATTAAGACTGCTCCTTTCTCTGAACGTGATGGGATCATTAAAAAAAAAAAAAATTGGTCTCTGCTTCACGCTTTAGGTATGGGATGTCGCCGAACAGGCTCCCTGAGCCGCGCTGCCCTGTGTGACTCAAGGCATTTCTTTTCATTACTGTCTGTGGTGGATCCAGGCCCTCGAGGAAGACAAGACTTGTCTTATGCAGTTTTTTTTCCTCCCCTTGAAACAAGAATCTCAGTGTGATCCGAGCAAAACTGTGCGTCTCAGCCTTGCTCGAGTAGAGGAGCGTTGACAAGGAGGCTCCAACAGTTACTACCAGTTGCGGCAAAGTCAGAATGCAACTGGCACCTATTTGGAGTCTTGTAAAGTTGAAGGGAGAGTCGTGGAATCCCTGTTCCCCACACTTGTCGTTAGGGTCTTATGCTTCTGGGTGAATTTAGGAGATCTCGGTTTCTTGAGATCGTGGTAAATTAGACATTTAAACTTGTTTCTGTAACTAATTCAGATCCTTGAACACAATCAGACAGCTGATTTTTTTTTTTTAAAGATGCCCTCTGTATGGTTTGTCAGGCTCACAAATGTGAAAGATTATTAACACTTCATGCTTCTGTCGAGATAATCAGAAATTGTAAGTTTCTACTTAGGAACATGTATGGTGCTTGTACTTTTCTTAACCCGTTGAAAGAAAGCTTTAATTTTGCTGGGGTGGGGCTGGGGAGGATGTTCAGTTAGTTGGTTTAAGGGTGAAATCACTAAATTCATCTAAATGAAGTTTTGAACCTTCTGCTCCTGAAGTAGAACATATGTCATTGTCTTAGGAACATTGTAAATGATCTGGATTTCCTTTAAAAGTTAAAAAATGCAGGATCAGTAATTCATGCCAGTTTTTTAAAAAAGTCACATCGCTGATAATCCATTATCTAATCCTAGAATATAATCTTATTTGAAAGATTTAAAAATTAAAAATACAAGCAGAGGATATAATCAGTTTACTCAATAATAGGTACAGATTGTGGAACTGTCAATGCCTCCTGTGGGATCAAACCTACACCTCACCACTTGGGGGGAACCCTGAGCAGATCACACATCCCCCAAGAGGAGTGCCTCAGGGGAATGTGAGGATTCAAGGAGGTGCTGGGTAGTAAGTGCCTCACAGGTGCCTGGCCCTCCCGAGCCTTAGTTAGGAGCCCAGATGTCAGTGTTTCTTGATTATTATTACTGTTTTCATTACTCCGAGGTAGTGCTATGCTCTGTGAAGGGTGTTTTGCGTAAAACACAGTGGCCTTGAGTTTTCTGTCAGTTTTTAAAAATAATCATTTATTTTTGTTTGTGCTGGGTCTTCTGTTGCAGTGGGGGTTTGGGGGGAGTACTCCACTTGGGGTGCTCGGGCTTCAGTAGTGATTCCTTGACTCTAGAATGAAGGCTCAGGAGTTGTGTCGCTGGGGCTTAGTTGTGGGATCGCCCTGGACCGGGATCGAACCGTGTCCTCTGCGTTGGCAAGCGGATTCTTTACCACTGAGCCGCCAGGGAAACCCCCTCTGGCTCGCCAGGTTTTTAATACTGATGTGAACATTGATGTTGACATTAGAAGTAAAATGTACCTTTATGAAAAAACCTTGAGCTGTGTGATCAATATTTTAAATTAGGGATGAACATAAGAGCAAATATTGCTTCAGTGAACAATCTAGATAATACTTTTTCCATCAAAAATATTTTTTTCTGCTTTTGTCTGAATGTATTTCTAGTGGGAATATTTTGTTAAACTATTAAAGCTGTAAAGTGCAGGTCTAAATTTTGTGAGGGGAAGAAGTTGCTAAATGTTGTGGAATTTCAGGCAATTGGGGCAGTTTAAACAGGGAAGGCAAACTGGTTGAGGTTCCACAAATTCCTTATTTTAAAAATATTCTTGGGAATTATGGTTAAAGGCTATGTCCTAACTGTATTATAATTAGCATCAATTAGCCTATATTCTTCTAATGGATTATTTTCTATACAGCAATCCAGTTGGTATTGAGTATAAAATGTGCGATAAGTTTTGATACTTTTCAATTCTGTTAATTCTTCTGTGAAGGCTGATTCTGTCCTTCTGAACACAGGTTTTGTGACTTTAATTTGGGGGACCTCTGTCCCCCAGTTTTCTCTCAACTTGGGTGAGACAGCATGTCATATTCAAATATTTATGAACTTTTAATTGTGGGGTTTTTTTGTTTTTTTGTTTTTTGACTGCTTGATTTGGCTGGGGGTGAGCGACTTGACCCCTCCCCCCATTTTATTCCAGATGGTGCTAGAGGTCTCTAGCCCAGTGTCTAATTGAGACATTGTCCTCCAGGAATGTTTTTAGTTGAGCTTGATAAACGCCTTCCATGATGTCATCTTGATAGGAATGTACACCACTGGTTCTGGCCAAGCAGCCGTGGCATGATCCATGGGTTTGTTTCAGCTCTTCATGAATTGCTTTTGTGTGTTTTTATCCCAAATTTATGTTTAGTATTTGACCTTGGTTGATACAATTATGTTGTATTATAATTTATTTTTTTTAATTTCAGCTGATAATGCCAGCTAAATGGGGTTAGGTTCAATGGAGGAGTGTCAGGAGTCCGTTTTGAAAAACCGTAAAGCCACCGTTTACATTGTGTCTTTTGCGTTAGTCAGCTAATGTCTTTGGACTTCCTCACCTCTGCATCACCAGGAAGCTCTCACTTATACTTGTAGTCTTCCTACAAAGGGGGTGTTTTACCAGGAATCCTGCTCCCAGGGCAGTTAGCACATATCACCAAATGGAACTTTTTCCTCCAGCTTCTTAATATGAAAAATGTCAAACATGGAAAAGTTGAAAGAAGAATGCATTGAGCACTCACATACCCACCACTTAGATTCTGTAATCAACAGTTTGCTCTATTTGCTGTATCTCATGGAAAGTCGTTGCTTTTGGGGGCAATAGTTGAAGAGGATCTGATAACAGAAGTTGATTTTGGAAGGAGAATGGGGGTAATACGCAGATATAAATTCCTGATTTTGAACTCTGCAACTTTAGCTGACACATGCAATCAGTTACCCCAGGGTTAGGCTGGATGGTTCTAGGACATTCTCTAGTGATGGCTGCTTCAGATTCAAACTCTGTCAGAGGTGGCGCCTTCAGCCTTGAGTGTTGCAGTAACTTCCGTGTTCAGCACCTGAACTTTGTGGAGCCTGCCGTGGGCACGATGGCTCTCTGCTAGTTGGCTGGGGTGTCTGCTGTTGGCAACAGGACGTCAGGGGCATCGTAGCTGTGCGTTGTGTTTTGGCAGCACTGAATTGCTGTATTGATTCATACATTTTCTGAGCGTACTCTCTGGGTAATTGTATGTTTAGGATTAGTGTTAGAGTCCCCAAACCCCATTTCTCAGCGTAAATTGAGGACTTCCATTCAGGGTCTTTCATTAATGCAATAAGTATTAGTATATTATATGTTTGATACTTAAAATTCACGTTCCATCCTGTTCTGTTAATTTGTTCTTAAGATCCTAGGTATTCTTAGGGGTCGGGGGTTAGAAGGTGGTGAGAAGGAACAAACTTCCTGTTATAAATAAGTGCTACCAAAGAAATGTAGCAAATGATAATTAACACTGCTGTACCTTATAGGTGAAAGTTCTGGAGAGAATAAATCCTAAGAGTTTCCATCAAAAGGAAAAAAATTTCTATTTATTTTATGCTGGATCGTTGAGATGATGGATGTTAACTAAACCTACTGTGGTAATCATTTCCTGATGTATAGAAATTAAACACCTTAAACTTACATAGTGCTGTGTGTCAATTACACCTCAATAAAACTAAGGGGAAAGACCTAGGTATTTTCAGTTAACAATACAGGCTCCTTATTTAGGTTTACAGTAGTCATTGGAGAAATCTGGTTTTTCTGTCCTACTGAGAGACTCAGGTTTTTTTTTTTTTTTTTTAATGAAGGGCAGAATCTTGCTGTTTTTGAGTTTCCTGGGGTTTTTTTTGGGGGGGGGGGCTGTTACAGGCAGCATGTGGGGATCTTGTTACCGGATCAGGGATGGAACTCTTGTGCCACCCAGCAGTGGAAGTCAAGTCCTAACCACTGGACTGCCAGGGATAGTCCATCCCTGTTTTAGTGGGAGGGAATTGCCAGTGTTCCCAGATTTATTGATTTCATGTGCTTAAATGTGCTCAGTTCCTCTGTTAGATTAAAGTGTTGTGACTTGCTGTCACTTAGTAGAACCTGGAAATAAGTATGTTTTGTCTACTTTGTCAACTTTCTAACCAGTAAAAGTGCTGTGATAAGCAGTTGTGATTATTACAAATAAGTAAAATACTTCTTAAATTTAAGGAAAGTGCTTATGTGAATGTTCTCCTAGTAGACTCATGCACCCTTTCTAGAGTTACAGCATTTTTCAAAGATTAAAAAGGAAAAGGGAAAAAAAGATTTAAAAGTGAATGAACTGAGCAGTTATATGTATAAAATTGGAAATTCCAAAGTAAAGAGTAGCTTCCAGAAATTCCGCAGCAGCGTCAAGTCAAAGACTAACCAGGTACCGCTCCCATTCTTCCTGTGGGGGAAGCGTGACTTTGTCTAGAGCTGCTGTGGCCTGTAGCATGTAGCATTTGTGAAGTGTGTTTGAAAGGAATGAATAAATGCTAATGGGAGGCAAATAACCTTTTTCTTTCTCTTTTTCTCTGTTTTTAAAATTAAGTAAACGTTTAAGTCAAAAGTTGGACATGTACTTATTTAAAAAATCAGAACTGTATACTAATTTTCTTAGAGAATGCATGTTTATATCTAAGGATGATTGGTAATAAAATTTCCAATTATTATCAGGTGATATCAGTACCTTGAGGTCCTTTACAGCTAAACCTTTCGAAAGATGAAGCCTCAGCTGAAGATCAAGTTTCAAGAAAACAGATTGTGGCAGTATTCAAAACAATTGGTGTTTGTAGTGATGGCTTTGTTCCTCACACATAGGAGAGCCATAGGCGAGGTCTAGAAGTGAAACTGGGATGCTTTTACCGCAGCGTGTAAAACCTTCAGAGCTACTTCCCTGTGACATTGAGAGGTGATGACTGTTAGCGTTTTTACACAACAGCTATTGCAGTTTTGAAGAGATATTCACTCTTCACAACCTTAAAGCGTGCTCTCTTCCTCAGCTACCACTGAGGCCCCTGGCCGAGCTGTGTTTAAGCTGCCTCCCGTCCCAGTAGCTCTGAACGGCCCACTCCTCTGCACCCTGAAACCCCCGCCGTGGTCCAGGCCACAGCATCGGTTCCTGGAACACAGCGGCAGCCACTTCCTTGTTTTCTGCCCCCAGTCTCAGCTTCTTCAGTCCTCTTCCCACACTGCCGAGAGAGGCTTCTTCTGAAAATGCAAATCTAATGATTTCTTGGCAACTGAAAATCTTCTGTCACTTCCCAAGTAGGATCAAGTTCCAGGTCTTGGAGAAGAAATGGCAGCCTCCTCGGATTTCCCTCTGCCACTTCCCCCTTCTTCATCCTTCAGTTTTACTGGCCTTCCCTACATGCTGTTGCTTTTACCTAGAATGTTCCTCACTTCCGTGTCCCACTCATCAGCCTCCTCTGCCCCCAAGACAAGGTTAGATCCCTGTGGTGTACATTTCCAGAACATCTTTAATAACATTTATCACATCTAAAATGTTATGTAATGAACACGTGTTTCATTTTTTAGCTTACTAAAACTGCGTAAGCCCCATGAGATCCTGTTCATGACAGTATCTTTAGCGCCCAGTATACTTCTGCTATACCGTGCAGAAGTAGACTGAAATTGAGTCAGTGCTCACAATAGTTTTGGGATGAAGTTGGTAGTTTTGCATCCATCTTACAATTGAGAAAACCAAGGCATAAGGAAGTTGAAACTTAAAAAATTCAGCCAGTAAGTGGTAGAGTTGTGTGTGGGTCACACATCCGGGCAGTGACTTTGAATCTCAGACTCCTACTCATTCAGGTTCTTTTTTTAATTTTTTTTAACATCCTAAGCTTTTAACAAAATGTATGGCCAGTGAGTCATTTCTGTTTAGAAAGCCTTTAGAAGCTGGAAGGCAGCCCCTGATGATGTCATCTTTGACTCTGAGGTCTTTGGGGTGGGGGAGTTCCAGCTTTTGTTAAGCCTTAATAATGTTTTGAGTGAAGCAAGTATTGGCAAGACCGCCTGGGACTGTAATCTGCCCTTGTTGAAAGGTTTTTGCCTTAAGCTAGGAGTGTAAGGAAAATAGAAAAGCACTTAACTTCTTTATGGTTGTCCTAATTGATAGTAGTCCCAGTCTTAGGACTCAGCCCTGTAGTATACCACGTGACCTTGGTGAGCCACAGGAGAGCGGGGAGCTGGGCCTGTGAGGAGCACTTGTTTGGTGAGTGAGGCCAGGGACTCCGAGAAGCCCCCAGAGCTACCGTGTCGGCAGTGGCTCAGTGGTAAAGAACCCGCCTGCCATGCAGGAGCCGATGGGTTTGATCCCTGGGTCAGGAAGATCCTCTGGAGAAGGGGGTGGTGACCCACTCCAGTATTCTTGCCTGGAGAATCCCATGGATCGAGGAGCCTGGTTACAGCCCATGGGGTCGAAAGAGTCGGACATGACGGAGCAGTTTAGCGCGCACACACATAGTGGCTGACGGCACAGTGATCCACTTAATGTTTAGGTGATTCTGCTGGTCAGTTGCTAAGTTGTGTCCTACTCTTTTTCGACCCCCATGGACTGTAGCCCGCCAGGCTCCTCTGTCCATAGGATTTCCCAGGCAAGGATACTGGAGTGGGGTGCCATTTTCTCCTTCAGAAGGTCTTCCCGACCAGGTGATAGCCCTCTTGAGGGGTTGGGAGCCTTTCCTCACCGCCCTGGCTCCCTGCGCCGGCTTGCAGTTGTGTGTGGGAGGCCCTCCTGTGTTTTTGTGCTTTTCTCTGATAGTTCTCTTCGCAGCTGTTTGGGTGATTTGCTCCACAGTCCCTGAGCCGTTCATTAATATGTTTGGAACATAGGATGTTAACTGCTTGCTCCAAGAGTTTCTGGTGAGATTGAGGGTGGGGGTGGGGAGGAGACACAGGAATGCAGATGAGTTAGCAAGCGGTGGTGTGTGGTATTGGTGACTAAGCGCTCTCTTTAGAGACCTGGCCTCTCCGATCGCCGGAGGGAAGGCTTGAGGGAGGCGGCGGGGTTTGAGCCGCCCCTCAGAGGCAGCAGACATTGCAACAGTGGACGTTTGAGAGGAGAGCTGTGTGTGCATGTTAGTATTCATCGGAATAACTTGAGGGTAGCTTTGCAGATTCTTGACAAAAGCCTTCTAGAGGTGTTCGAAGAAGAGACTTGTTTATTTTTTCATTTTATTTATTTATTTATTTTATCGGTTTATTTGGCTGCACCAGGTCTTAATTTCGGCATGCAGGATCTTTAGTTGTGACATTCGAACTCTTAGTTGCAGCATCTGGGATCTCGTTCTCTGACCAGGGATCAGACTGGGGCCCTCTGCAGTGGCAGCACTGTCTTAGCCACTGGACCACCAGGGAAGTCCCAAGACTTCAGTTTAAAAATACCGTTGCTCTTGAACTTTGTGCTTACCGACAGCTGTTTTTTCGACAACCTAAACTGAAACAGCGGGAAGCCTCTGGACTCTGCCTTCCTGAGTAATTCTGGTTTGTTTGCTTTAAATTTCAGAATGAAAATAGTATTAAATAAAAGGTCGTAGAAACGGTTTGCTTTAGTGCTTTAATATTTGATGTGTACTTCCTGATTTTTCTGTAAGTTATTTTCACTGAATCATGACAGCCAAGATTGCACTTACATTGACTAAGCAACTTACACTATTTTTTTTTTCCTGTCTCTGTAGAGCTGTGGGTAAGACTTGCCTCCTGATCAGTTACACTACCAATGCCTTTCCCGGAGAATACATCCCCACCGTGTAAGTACTGAGTTAGCCTGGGGCTAACTTGCCAGTGATAGGTGTGGGTTTTGTTGAATTCCACTGACCTTTGTTCTGCTCTGCCTTTCGAAGTCCTTAAGGAGGAGAGGCGCTTCATTTTCCTCTCAGTCACTGAGGTTTAATTATAAGGTGTTTGGACTTTTAAAAAATACTTTTTTTTTAAGCTGTAGTTTCTGCATGATGACAAAGCACACAGCTTTCCTAATTGATGTTCAGATATTTAGGAAATGAAAGTTAAACCACCTTTGAAGTTCAGAGACTGGATAATGTAAGAGTTTCAGATAAGTGGCTTTCTGTGTAAAGGGTCAAGGAACCAGAACATTATGTTTTAATTGGCCTTTTCTGGCGAGCAGTCCAACGGTTACATGTTATTGTTGACTTTTTGGGCTTTGGAATTGAAACCAGGGTGTGTGTGGCTGTGTGTAGGGTGTGGCTGTGTGTGGTGGGTGTGGCTGTGTGTGGGGGGTGTGGCTGTGTGTTGGGGCATGTAGGCTGGGGGCAGATGGAGGACCAGCGGCTGGGTCCCTTTTTGACAGCAGACCTGGGTGGGGACAGAGAAGTGCCTCTCTGATGATGGTCACCAGGGAGCTTCCGCGGATCCGCCCTGGCCCAGGACCCTCACCGGAGGCGCTCAGTTCCCACAGTGCTCACCTCCTGGAGCACTCGGACCCAAGCATTCTGTGTGTGTGTGGGTGTAGGTGGAAGCACACTGCAGAATCTGTGGTGGGGACTCCCCTCGTCCCCATGTGTAGCTGGAGCTGTTGGTGACTCGGAGGTCCTGTGGTGGGCCCACCTCTGGTCACTTGGCAAACAGTGCTGTGCAGACATCACTGCGCACCTTTGTGCACACGTGATAGATTGTTGGAGGAACTGTGGCAAATCAGAGGGAATGGGGTGTGTTAAGTTTTAATAGATACTACATGGTTGCTCTTCCAAATGCTGTCCCTTTGAGCAGCAGTGACGGAAACAGCATTTTCCTACACACTGTGGTGAACATGGGTTGAAAACAGTGACCGCATTATTTGCATTTCTGGTCACTGGTGAGGTTGAAACCTTCTGAGTGTTTTGTGTCCATGCGTAATCTTCTGTGAACTGCCTGTCAAAATCCCTTGCGTATTTTCCCACTGGAAATTCTCTGTACTGATGGAACTTCTGTGTATGAAAAATACTTATTCCTCTGTCTCTCACTTGTCTTTGAACTCATGATATCCTCTGCATTTTTATATAAATATGCCATTCTCCCTCTTCCCTGAGTTTAATGTCTTATTAAAAAATATTCCCTAGGGTGGTTTTTTTTTGGTCTCCCCCTAAGGTTTTTAATCGCTCTAGTTTTTCTCTTTCACTCACTTGGAGTTTATTTTTTGGTATGCCATGAGGCAAGCACTGGATTCTTTTTTGCAGATTCTTATACCATTTTTGTACCACTTACTGAATAATCTTTGCTCTTCTCACTGAAGTAGAAGTAAAGCGTATGAGACCTGTTGTGTGGAGTTGGTTTGGTCATGAACTTGTGTAAGTCATAGTGGAACCTCCTCAGACCACGACTGCTGTCACAGTGCAGCAGTAAGACCCAGGCTGTAGTCTTACGGATGTGGCGGTCCATTCCGGGTCTCGACTTTAAAGGCCGAGGCGCCTCGCTCTGCACAGCACCTGCCCCTTCACCTCGCAGTGCCAGCTGTCAGTGAGCTGTGTCCTCCTCATTTCTCCCCGTCAGCCTGCAGGCTTTCTGGGCTTCCTCCTCTTAATTCATTTGTGTGTAGCAACCTCAAATTAACTTAAATACGTGTGTGAACTCACCTTGAGAATGTTACCCAATAGCTTCTCGGATCTGGTTTGCTTTGTGTTACCCTGCACACAGGTCGTAGGGTGGATTACCAAGGCTCAGCTGGGGACCAGCCTCCACCCAGGGTCGGGGTGCAGGGGGTGTTCTGGAGACACGGCCAGTGCAGCCCTGCTGGGTGCCCCTAACTGAGGGCGACTCGCATGTACACGGGAAACCCAGCCTGTGGGGTTTGGAAGGGGGCCTTAATTGTATACTTTCAGTTCTCCCTGGGGAGAGACTCAGTGTTCCCATCATTGTGGGCAGGCAGGTTTCTGATGCAGACAGAGACCTGTTGTGGTTAAATTCAGTAGCTCACGCTTGGGTCACAGTGGTGCCCCCACGCCCCAGCTCCCCATTTCGCTCCCCTGCGCGCCTGCCGGTGGGGCTGGGCATCATCTGGCCTGGCTGCCCTGCCCTCGCAGCCCGCCGGTCCCAGGGGTGCCTGGTGCTCCTCAGCCGGAGGTTAACCACTTTCCCTCTCTTCCACAGCTTTGACAACTACTCTGCCAATGTCATGGTGGATGGAAAACCCGTGAATCTGGGCTTGTGGGACACAGCCGGACAAGAAGATTATGACCGATTACGCCCCCTGTCCTACCCGCAGACAGTAAGGAACCCGACTGATTTTAGAGTGTCCTTCACGCGTCCTGACAATTTCATTAACTCATGCCACCTCTCGATTTGCCTGTATTGCCATCTTTTGGGTATGCTGAGTAATAACAAGCCACATTGAATTACTTCAGTAGTGAGTATCTGCCTAGATGCAAACCAGGGGCCTGTCTGCTTGTTCTTGCGCTCTGAGCAGCCCCAGCATTGACTCTGGTACTGTGCAGTTGGCATTCTTCCTTGTGGTTTTAGCACAGCCATGTGAAATAGGTGTGTTTTGTTTTGGCAAAACTGTTTTAAGACAGTTAGCTTCGAGATTAGTTTGCTTTGTGACAGTTTTGTATCGCAGAAGCAAATTAAGCAGTGAAGATGAAGCCTTTAGATGAAGTTAGTAACTAATCTTATTGATTGAATACTGTTTTTCTATGAAATATATTTCTGCAGCTTTAGAACCTGAGTCTTCCTAAGTTGGTAGAAGTTTCAGTTGCAGAGCATGTCCGCTGTGTCCAGTCTGACAGCCGTAGCTTGGGCTTGCCTGCACATTGGCTGACTGGCCAGTCTCTATGCAGGCCGCTTACAGTTAGACCAGTAAGCTGATGGACACGTGGTCTGGAGCCCCTCTTCTCTAAATATGCAGTTGTCTTGCTTGTGCTATTTCCTTCTTGTTATATGTCTCTCCTTTGTGTTAAAAGTGCTTTTTAAGACAACTTTGTGACTGACTGGCTGGGGCAGTTGGCACAGAGGCAGTTGAGCGAATTCCTGGGTTTTTGATCCCACGCTCTGCACTGTGTCACAGGGCAGGTGTCTTCACCTTGAGTCCTGCCCTGCTCCCTCCAGGCTTGGGTGAGGCTGTCTAGGTGGAGCCCTTAGGACAGTCCCAGGCATGTGTCTGCTGGTGGGTCCCTCCCTGTGTTTGTGCAGCTGTGCTGGCAGAGCTGGGGTTCCCAGATGAGGGAAGCTGCAGGACGCAGTCTTGGGGGGCTCAGGGTCAGGGAGACATCCCCCAGAGGGCTGGCCTCCGCCCTGAGACTGATTTAATTATCCCTTTGTTCTGAGGGGTGAGTGTGAGTGAAAAGAATGAATTCATTCTAGTCTACCCAAAGCTTGTTTTTTTTTGTGTTTGAAATATGGCTATTTCCAAGCATAAGTCACTGTCTTTTCCATTTGCTTTTCTGCTAGAGGAATTGTCAAGGATAGTTTCTTCGAGCTGTGGGTTTTTGCTGATTGTCCTTTATCTGGGTTCCGGGAACAGTGGTCAGCAAAGATCAAAACCATAAATTGGGAGGCTTGAATTGGCTGGCTTTTCAGATAATCTGTGGGTAAAAGTGAACTGCGATTATCTGTTAAAAATCAGCCAATAATCACCAAAAAGTTTGAATTCTTCAGTATGTTTTGGGAAGTACACAGAGTGGCTCCTTGTGGAGCCCAGATTTCAGTGGGATTTGCATTGAGGGGTAGAGTAGGCTGCTTGGCTGGTTTAGTTGCTAAGTCGTGTCCATCTCTTGCGACCGCATGGACTACGTAGCCCACCAGGCTCCTCCGTCCATGGAGTGGTTTCCATTTCTTCTTCAGGGGTAGAGTAGGATCCTCAATCAACTGGATCCGTCTGGAAGGTGGCAGGTCACTTCTGAGAAAGAACTGCCTCCTGTGACTCAGGAGGTCCAGGGGCAGGTGTGGCCTCTTCCTCGGAGGTAGTCACTCACAGTGAGTCCAAGGTGATCTGGCAAGAGTCCACTCTGTGCTAAGCACACTAGGTCCGTGACCAATGGAATCAAACTGCAGTGAGTAGGGCCTGAAATCTGAGTGGGTGTTGTCCTCCTGGGGCCAGGACTTGGACCTCCGACGTCCACCTCAGGAGGGCAGTGGACCGCTTCCTGTTGGATGCCTGCACCCCAGTGTGTGACCCGCCTGCTTAGGAGCTCCGGGGCGAGCACCCAGCTTGTTGTTACAGCCCGGCCTGCCTGACTCCTGAGGATGAGCAGGTTGTGTTGGTTACTGAGGGGGGGCTGCTGAGTGCTGAGAGAACTGCGGCATGAACGGTCTCCTTCCTTTGGGCTGGGTGTCCGTCCAGGGGGAGCTGGCCCTGGAAGTGGCAGGCTGGCACTGGACTTCATCTTGGCAAAGAGAAACCTTTGAACTTGGTACTAAACCGCACCCAGTCTTTGATTTGGCTGTCCGTCCTGTAGGCCTGTCTCTGGCTCATCCTCGGAACAGCCAGCGGGCTGCTTGAGCTGGGCTTTCTTGCAGCCGTGTTTGGGCTGCAGGCAGAAAAATAAAGGAGGAAGGAGCAGGCGGATGGCGGCGTGTTAACTCATGTAGGACGGAAGGCGCCTCTCCTCTGTCATAAAGCCATTCTGAAGAGTGGGAAAGGGTAGGGCAGATGTAGCAGAGGGTGATTTGGGACCGACCCCGTGAGTCCCTGGGTCATTGCAGAGCTTTGGCATCATGTCCAGGCCTCACAAGTACCAGGCTTCCGAAAGAGCCCATAGAGTAAGTGAGGGTAGTGAGAGAAACCACGTTCACTCTTAAGCTGTAAATCGGAGAAGCTTTAGGGGAGATGAAATTGAAATAGTTGTCTCTGCTGCCTTTCTCTTGATTTGAGAATTCCAGGGTCTTTGTTGCTGGAGAGCAAGTCTCCATTTTTATGGGAACAGAGGAGTGAGTTGAAAGCGTGGTGATCAACACTGGCAGCGCGGTCACTTCCGGGTGTCCCCCACATGCTTGGGACAGCAGCGCTGTTCTTTCAGCAGAGCAGGCCCCTGGGTTGGAGCTGCACCCTGCGAGGTCGCATCCCTCAGATCCGGCCACCTTCTGAAACAGTGTCCGGCCGAGAGGCCCGCCGTACAGATGGGCGCTTCTCCTGCTGGCTTCAGCTGGGCTTGCACCTGAGACCTTGGCCTGGGAGCTTCGAGGGTGTGCGGTTGCTCACGGGCGCCCTTGTGGAGGGAGGGATGCCCCTTTCACACTGAGCAGAAGCTGTGGGCTTGGTGGACACCGTGCCAGTTCTGTGGGGGAAGGAGCCTCTCTGTGTGCCCCCACTCAGGACTTGCTGCCCTCAGTCTCCACCGTCTATGACCTTCCCGAGCACCTCCTTGTGCCCTGTTGGCCAGGGCAGTGGGGCCATTCAGCGGCGCCTGGCGTCACGGGTGCACTGGATCAGCATGTGCTTTAGTCCCTTGGGAGGGGCGAGACAGGATTCAGATGAAGAATAGGCAGCGGGTTATATTGGCTTTCTTCTTGCTTTTTACTAAACTCAAACAAAGTTCTCGTGCATTACTAGGTTGGAGAAACGTATGGTAAGGAAATACCTTCCAGGGGCAAAGACAAGCCGATTGCCGTATGTAAAACTTTCGATCGACTTCAGTTTCAAGCTTTACCTGTTCTCTCGTTTCACTTAGTCTTCCTAGGATTTCCTGTTGAGCCTCACATTCCTTGAGTGCTTTGTATTTAATCTACTCAAGGTGGGGGGTTTGCGGGACAGCCTACCTTCTGGCTGCAGTCCAGCAGTCCGGGAACTGCCTCCTGCCCCTCCCGAGGCGGGGTGTCTTGCAGGGCCCCCCCCCAGGGAAGGGGCGTGGAGGCCCCCCTGCGGCTCACCCAGCCCCAGCACTTGGCAGGAGCTGGACTCATCCCACGGCGGCGGGCGCTCCTTCCTTCCTCCTGCTTTGGTGTTTGGTGTGGGGCCTGTGGGGCACGGCTGCGTGCTGGGGAGCACCCCCGTCTCTGCTTGGGGGTGTCATGATCAGCCGGGTGTCGGTGATTCTCTGACACGCTTGTGCATGCGCTGGCCTTTCGGTGCCGTTTACGAGAAGCTGTTGTGGGATGCTTCTCCTTCCCTTTCAGGTGCAAGAGATCAACTGGATGAAAAGGTGTTAGCGTGGGGACCGTGTCCATTCACCATGTAGCATGGTTTTCCAGGGAGATGTTTCATAAATGTAGCATCTTAGAAACTCGTAGGCATTTAGGCAGGTACTTAAATTGCACTTTTTGGGAGCCATGCCCTGCAACATGCGGGATCTTCGTTCCCTGTCCAGGGAGCCGACCTGTGCCCCCCACAGTGGGAGTGTGGGGTGCTGAGCACTGGAGCGCCAGGATCGTCCCAAGTTTCAGCCCTTGCGTGATTCACTGCAGGTTCTCCAGAGGCCGTGCTTGGCCTCAGGGGCTCTGACAGCTGACGACACTGCCTCCGCCCCAGACCGTCCTCCTTCCTGAGGGACGCCTGGCCTTGGTGCCAGGGCTCAGACAGCGGTTCTGTAAGAAGCAGTTTAACTGGAATCCTGTGAGAGTGTCCTTAACATTCTGATAGGGAGCTTAGTGAAAAGCGTACCATTTGTAGGTAACATTTTTTTAATAGAAATATTGACGTAGGACCATGACCCTCGACCTTGTCTCTGTGTAGTAACAGCATCACATTAATTCCATGGCAGTGGGAAGGGTGGGAAAGAGGCCTCCTGGAGTCTGAGTTGGATGTCGCTCTGTAGCCTGAGTAACTCTGAGCGTATTCTGTGCCCCACTCCCCTTCTCCCTGGTGAGGCGCTTCATGCGCTGTCCTGGTCGGGGGGCGCCTGGCCGCGCTGAGGGATGTCGTGAGCAGGCTTGTGCCCCGGCTGCCGTGTGCAGCATGTGCCCTGGGCTCGGGGTTCGCCCCCAGCCACGCAGAGAAACAAAGCGCCTTCCTCGCTGTTGACCCTTCTCAGCTTCTCCTTGTGTTTTCTTTTTATAGGATGTATTCTTAATTTGCTTTTCTCTTGTGAGTCCTGCATCATTTGAAAATGTTCGTGCAAAGGTAAGTGGGATTTTTTAGGAAAATATTGTTACATAATGTCAGTCTTGGGAAGAAATATTAAAAAATACCATTTACTGATAGAAATTTTCAGTTACTTCTGCTTAGGCAGATTTTGATATAGATAATAGGTTTTTTTAGGTGAATGCCTTGAGCATGCAGCATGCTAAAGCTTCAGGGTCTGATTCAGAAGTGCTGTGTTTCTTGAAGCACTTCGGAGTCAGAGTAATGAGTAGTGACCATACTTCGTACACTGGCATGTTTCATGAACTGAGTGAAGACGGGGCCTGAGGCCCTTCAGTTGGGCCCAGGGGCGTGTCTGGTGGGGGCCGCAGCGGCAGAGCTGAGGCCTGGGTCAGATAGTTCTGTTCTCATCCTTTGAACGCGTGGGGGATTCTGAGATGACAGGAACTCCGCGCTTGGCCGTCCTCTCCCCTCTGGCTCTCACTGAGTAGAGCTGTCCAGTGGGGTTGTGGGTCCTGGGGTCCGGGTGCTCGTCACTCCCCAGCCGGGTGGAGGGGAGGCGGTGACGGAGCAGGCGGCTGGCGTGGGTGGGCCTGTGCGGCGCCGCTCGGACGGGGGTTCCTGAGGGAGAGGGTGACTGGGCCCCGTCTTGGTGCCTAGTGGTACCCTGAAGTGCGACACCACTGCCCCAACACGCCTATCATCCTGGTGGGGACGAAGCTGGACCTGAGGGACGACAAGGACACGGTCGAGAAGCTGAAGGAGAAGAAGCTGACGCCCATCACCTACCCGCAGGGCCTGGCCATGGCCAAGGAGATCGGTACGGGCCTGCTGGCGCCAGTGCTTTCCCCTCTATTCTCGTGGTGGGGGCTGGAGTCCCACCTGGGAAAGGGGCCCCAGGGGCTGGCTGCCTTTGGGGACCGACCCCGCCAAGCAGGGCCCTTGGTGCCCATGTCAGAGGCGGGGGAGCCACCCTGTCCTGGTCTGAGGGTGAGGCTGTGTTTCCCACAGGTGCTGTCAAATACCTGGAGTGCTCGGCACTCACGCAGCGAGGCCTCAAGACAGTGTTTGATGAAGCGATCCGCGCGGTTCTCTGCCCACCCCCCGTCAAGAAGAGGAAGAGAAAGTGCCTGCTGCTGTGAGCGTCGGCCCTGCCCACCCGTCCGCCCCCAGGACCCTTTGTATGCTTTGCTCAAGCGGTGGAGCCTTCGCACTCAATGCCAAGTTTTTGTTACTTAGTTTTTCCATAAAACCGTTTTGAACCAATCAGTAATTTTTAGGTTTTGTTTAAAGTGTAAGAGTTCAAACTTTCACATTCTATTAAAGTTCAGCCCTAAAATGACAAGCTTCCTTAAAGCCTTATTTTTCAAAGCCCCTATTCTTGCTCAGAGTTGCCAAAATACCTTGTGAACTAAGTTGCATTGTTGGGCTAAGAACACTAAGCGCTAAGCTGTGGAAAGACCTTTGTCTGGAAGAGATTGCAGCCTTGGAGGCAGGAGGCGCAGACCCTCGCTGAGCGTCCTTCCTGAAACGCTGCATGTAATGAGGCACGACGGAGCAGCCCACGTTCACTGCCTAACACTGTACTGTACGTCACGGCGCACGAGCGTAACAGCTCACTCTTTGGATCAGTCCTTTTGATTTTGTAGTGAGATTTTTTAAAATGAATTAGCGTTTTAGCTTTTGTGAGATTCTGAGCAGAACTCTTACCCCGTGTTTCCTGCGATTAAGAGTTCTGCTCTGTCCGTGGGTGCCCTGGGGTGGAGTGTGTGGGACCCTTGTGTGATCACAGGATGGAGACAGTATTTTGACAAAACGTGGAGATTAATTTACACTACATTGTACATGTAATCATTAAAACCATTAAAAGCATCACGGGTAAAGGTTTTAAAAGGTTAATTTGTCAAATGCAGTAGATGATGATGAAAGGTCGGTATTATCAGCAAGGGTTTTCTTAAGCTTTTCCTTTACCTTAAACCTGCCCACCCCTTCTAAAATTGGGCGCTTAATTTTTGACCTGGTCATCCTCATAGTTGCTAACTTAGTAAGTGCTTTTCTTATAGAACCCATTCTTAATGAGCAATATGCCTCCTTGTATTATAGTCTTTCTGAATATGCATTAGGAATTTTTTTGTAGGTTAGTCAAAGTGCACCCATTTTCATGTTGCTTTACTCAAAGCTGACAACTGCTCTCCTCAGTTTTCCAGTAACTAGGTGTAAAGACCATGTGTTGTGGCTTTATGGTTTTTAAGATACTTCAGACACCCATGACCGTAAGCCTCGCCATCGCTGGCCACATGACCCACACCGCAGCGTGACGGCGGACACTGACCCCCCGCCTCACCGCGCGCACACGCTTCCCGTCCTCGCCCTGACGGTGTTCCTCGGGTCTGTGAGGATCCGCCAGCCCCGTGCTCGTGCTCACGAAGTTCTGTACAACTTACCCACTGGCAAGAATACGAGCTTGGACCTTTCAACCACTAGAACAGAATTTTTTAAACCGACAGTTGCAGAATCGTGGAGTGTTTTTACATTGACCTTTTGCTAACGCGACTAGCAGTGTGTTTTGCATGTATGACTTAATAAATCCTTGAATCACATGACCGGCAATACTGGAGTTCTTGAGAGCGTGGGGAAGCACCCTGCACCGCCTGCCTGCCCGCCTCACCGTAGAACCCTGGGTTGCTGGAGACGGCGTGTTTTCACGCTGGGGGACAGGAGTGGGCCTCCACGGGGAGAAGATGGAGGAGCCAGCAGATGAGGGGTGTGGAGGGTTGTGCGGTTTCAGAACCAGTGCGACTCACGTGACGTCCACCCGGGATGTGTGTCGGCGTCTCAGGCCAGAGCTTTGGGCCAAAGATGTTGGTGGTAAAACCAGCTGGCAGCTGGGTAAGGTGGAAACTGACTTTCAGATCCTTCCTGGAGCCTGAACTTAAATTGATGCTATCAACAGTGCATGTTAGAAGAGATTTTTAAAATTTTATTCTTTTTTTAATCAAAGATAAATAATGTAGTTTAAAGACCACATCTAAAGGTTTGCTACAAAAATAGTAGTCTTCCTCTTCACACCCCCCCCAGAGGGGTCTATTTTGAGTTAAGTAATGGTTGCTACTTTAGCCTCCACAGTATGTCTGAATCATATGCTTTTCTCTTCCTTACCAGGTCACTAGTTTATAAGAGGATGTAACTCGGGAACAGCCAGATGGAAGAGACCTTAAAGGGCAGGTACCGGGGAAGGGCTGGGTGCGCAGCTCTCCCCACGTCCCCAGTTTCAGAGGGGAAGCGCTCCAGACCCGGCCCCCTGGGGTTTTCCAGTCAGCGCCCTAACTGCGTTGGTGACTGAGGGCGCCTCTGCTTCTACCCTCCCCGGGGCTCAGGTTATACCGTGTGCTCTTACCGTGGCGGTCAGCCATGACAGTCCCACCCTCAGCACACCTTTCCGCTCCTTCGGTGCAGTCCTGCTGGCTGGCGCCGGCCACGGAGACACTCCGCCCTGTGGTGACAGAATCTGCCTTTCTGGCAGTTTGTGGTTTCTTTTGGGGTAATAGTTTATTTGCTTTGTTTTCTGTGTACTTGACAATTTTAACACTGATCTCTCCATCTGTTACCTAGATTTTTCAAGCTGTTTCATCACTTTTCATTTCCCTGGAGGCACGGAGCCCTGTGACCACCACTTCTTTTAGTATTCATCTTTTATTTATTTTGAAGGAGTCAAGTTTCTAACTTACTTATCTCAATGGATTTTCTAGGAGCTTCTTGAGAAATATGTGGGTATTTTTGAGCCCTTGTATCTTTGAAAATAACTTCACTCTACCTGGATACTTTCTGGTTGAGTCTAAAATTCCAAGATGAAAGTAACGTCTCTTTGGCTTTTTAAAAAATCATTTATTTGGTTGTGCTGGGTCCTGGTTGTAGAATGCAGAATATTTTCACTGCAGCCTGGAACTCATAGCTGTGGCCTGTGTGAACTAGCTCCCTCACCAGGGATTGAACCTGGGCCCCTGCACTGGGAGCTCGGGGTCTTAGCTTAGCTACTGGATCACTAGGGAAGTCCCTCTTTGACTTTTTAAAGGCAGGCCCTCCTGCCGCCACCCACCCTGCCATCTGCTCTGCAGGGGAGGTACTATCTGTCTGCGGGCCTTAGGGGTCTGCCCATGTCTGCAGGTCCTGGGCGGGTCTCCATCTCCTGACCCTGACCTCAATGGGCTCCTCTGGAAGCTCACCTCCCCTCATTCCGGCTTCCGGCGTTGCTTTTGGTTTCCATCTTTCATGTTTTCCTGTCCAGGAGGTTTTTTCGTTGTCCAGCTTGTGGATCAGTTTTGTGGTTGCAGCACATTTTCTGTTCCTAGTCTGTAGCTAGGAGGGTTTGAAGCTTCTCCCAGGTTTGTTTCTCTCGGTCCTTTGTTCCTCAAGCGCCTGGGCAATCCCTGGCTTGTGCTTGGACGCTGCAAGCTGAAAAGCAGACCTGACACCGGGCATGCAGGTGGGTCACGCCAGGGCAGTGTGGTTCAAGGGGCCCAAGATCACTTTCCTTCCCACTACTAGGAATGTACAGGGATTACATTTAGAAATGAAAGTTATGTGGCATTTCAGTCAGAGTTTTTTATGTGAGCTTTCACGTGTTTGCAAAAGCCAGAGTGGTATGCCTCTGACAGCTGCCCGGCCTGAGGGAGGGGTGCGGGCGTCCCCAGAGGTTGGAAGGTTCTGGGGGCCAGGTGGGAGGGGCTGAGGAGGTGTGCTGCGCCGACCCCAGGGTCCCCTACTGCGAAGCCGACGGGCCAGCTCCGTCCGGCTGTCACTCTGGCCCCGTCCCCCCAGTCCACTTCAGCCCAGCGGGTGTCCAGGGCGTCTCTGTAGACCACATTTGTTCTGTCTTTCCCACTGCTCCCGGAAGTCCCTCTACCTCCGGCCACCTCCTTGTCCCTTCTGGTCCCTGTCCCGTGGGTCTATGCTTTCCAAAGAAGCCCGCTTACTGCCACTTCATGGGGTTCATGTCAGGGGTGGGGTGCTGTCAGATGCCCGGGCCATGTAGAGCTCCGAGAAAACTGGAGGCTCCACTCGTGTTGTCTGCAGTGGACAGGAAAACATGTTCAGAGCGCAGCGACCCGGTAAACCAGACGTTCCCAGAGGTGCCCACAAGGAGCACTCAGGGCTGACCAGGCACTCTCGATGTGCACCTGCTTCGTTTTTAGCTCGCTGAGTCCACTGGCCGGAGTATCCCCCAAGAACCTCAGGGTGACAACATAAGCAGCGTGTAAACAGGGCTACCTGGAGGGCAGAAGACTGCTTCTGGAGTCTTCTGGTTTCGGCTGATTGCCTGTCTGTGCTCAGGGCTGAGCTTCACTCAGCGCCACTGGGGACAGAACCTCAGGCTGCACCCTTGAAACTGAAACGGTCTGTGCAGCGGGGAAAGTCCAGTTTGCAGAACACACTGTGCCCCTGTGTACTAATTCAGGCTGATCCACGCGGTGGCAAAGCAGGACCCAGTCTCCAAAAAGGCGGCCTGAAGGGTGGGTGCTTACAGATCCATTAGGGTCTTAAACCTGACTCCCTGTGGGCAAGGGTGTCCTGCAGCTCTCTGCACACCTGCCCATCACCCAGCACTCTCCCAACTCCTGAGTCTGTGAATACTGTGAGGAAAAGTCCTTCTCAGATTAGTCACGTCGGAAACCCTTGACTTCCAATCAGTGGGAATCCACCTACTGGCAGAGTCCGCGGTCCAAGCAGCTCCCAGGTACCCTGGTCACACCAGGTCCACGCGAGAGCTCCCCCGGGCTGGGCAGGAGATGCAGGCAGCCCTGTCGGTCACCACGTGGTCCAAGACTCTCATCAGGATGTCTGGCATGTGGTCTGTAAGCATCTTGGGGCCGATGAGTATTCTGCTGAATTCCGACTCGTGGGCCCACCTCACGGTGTACCGAGCAGCAGGGTAGCAGGGACACCTGGAAGAGGAGACAGCTTGGGAGCACCGCCTCATGCGCCACCCCGCCTGCCGCCTCCTGCCCCTGGCAAGTGACGACCACAGGGGCTAGGGCACCCACACTCACCTCCCTGAGGCCCCTTCCTCCTCCAGGTGGATGATCCTGCCGGGAGGGTAGAGCGGCGGGTACTTGGTGGGGGACTCGAGCGGGGACTCGCTGGAGAAGCTGTAGGCCGGGGACCCGTGCGCCAGCAGGCTCTGCTCCCCGAGGAGGGGCTGCGTCAGGTCACCCCCGTCCAGCTCGGTGGGAAGGTCCTCAGGGCTCCCTCCAAACAGCTCATACCAGCACCCGCGCAGCAGGATCTTGTACTGCGGGGAGAGCGGAGCGCAGCCCACCTGACTCCAGAGGCCCCTGGGACTCGGGAGCTGGCGTCTGGGGGCTGAGACCCCACAGCCGTGAGGCCCGGCTCTCGTTTCTCATCCTGGGTCTCAGCAGTGTGGAGGCCAGAGCCCAGACTCCAGGGTCTCTGCGGCAGTGATGCCATCACACTTGAACCAACGTTTAAAAACCAAATTCAAGCAGATTTTTTTTGGGGGGAATGATCCTAAATTCTTTTTAGGCAAGTCCATAAGCCAGCTTTCCCCTTAAAAACATGATTTTTGCGGGAAGTGTGGTGAAAAACTTTATTTTTAAATTTAAAATTTTCTGATTAGCAACAACAGAAAAGTCACAAAATGAAGATGTTAAAAAGTAAAAATCATCTCTAATCCCATCATCTAAATAAAACCACATTTTGGTGTATTTTTTTTGGTCACAACTATGTATACTTCGTCCCCCATCCTGGCTTGAATCATATTCTAAGAATCATTTTTAATCCTGCCCTTTAACAGAAAAAGCTCTTCAGTACATCATGGGTAGCCTTCTCTACTGGTACTTGTGGCATGAGCTTAAGAGGTTCCAAATCTTTGGAGACATGGTCGGACCAGATCAGCACAGCTGTCTGCACGCTGGCAGAACAGGCCTGCGCGGACAGCAGGAGAGCCCGGCCTGCAGCTTGCTGCTGCGTGGGCGGGGGGGTGGCCCCTCCTGGGGGGCACTGTCAGCCTTAACAACCTGAGGACGAAGGCCCCAAAACTGGCAGAGCTTAGGTAGGACGGCCCACAGCACAGCAGGACCAGCGCCTCTTAAACTCTGGCAGCCTTATTTTCTGAGCTTTGGGGCTTAAAGGCATCAGAATGCTGTCGGTCAGGACAGGACTAAAGATGGCAAAGAGCAAATGACTCGGCCAAACAGGGATGGTTCTATTGAAGCATTCACTCTGTGCTTGCTTAGCCACCTGCCTTTCGGGCGTCTCTGTGGTCTGTGAGGGGAGTGGTAGGGTTTCTGGCAGTATCAAGAGCCCTGGGCTGCAAGGCCTCCTCCTGAGGCCCTGGAGAGCTGGGTGGGGAGGCTCCAGGGCCCGAGTTACCTTGGGCTTGTTGCAGTGGGCGATCACTCGCAGGATCCGCCTCTTCAGATCTTCCAAGTTGGTCACACTCAACCTGTGAGCAGAAGGCCAGACAGCTCAGCACTCGGCCTTCCCTGCCAGCCCGAGCCCAGCCGGGGCGGCCGGCACGCTCACCTGGGAATCACGTCCTTGCCCAGGACGAGGGACACGATGAAAGTCTTGGAGTATTCATAAAGCGATTTACTGGAATAGAAAAAAGCTGCTTTAGGGAGGCTTCCAAGAGAAAGCGAGTTAACTGCCAGAGCCAGGGAGGGGCCAGTGTCCCCAGGACGCAGCCCTGTTCTCCGTCCTCTAACGGAGGAGACAAATGAGACCGCAGTGGGAGCGACGTGAGAAAGGCCTCAGTGTCAGCACTGGGCCCGACCCTGTGTGGTGTCAGCGTCGGAGGACGCCTCCTACCGGCAGGCGGCGCGTGCCAGCAGCAGGGAACGACGCGCTGTAGGTGGGACCGTGCTGAGATAACGCGGTTGCTGGGAGGGGAGGAAATGAAACTGAAGCATACTGTATAGGAAACCACCGAATTAAACAGATCAAAGACCTGAATAAAGGTGAAAGGCCAGACCAGAAGGCTTTTAAAAGATGACAGGAGACCAGCTCTACGTCCTTAGCAGAGATTTCTTACATAAGAGAGACCCAGAAACCATGAGAGAATGACAAATTAGTGTTAAAATTAAGAACTGATAAGCTGAAGACTTACAGTAAAAAGACATCAGAGAGTGAGAGTGTATTTATAACACATACTTGCAACCGATGAACGACTAATGTACTGAATATGTATACAGCGCAAAAATATGATACACAGAAAAATGGATGACAGGAACTTCATGAGAACGGAGACAATAAATGTATGGAAAGACGCAGCTTCATCGTGGAAATGTGAAGTAAACAACAGAACATCACTGAGCACCAATCAGACTGGCGGAAAGGTCTACACCTGACACGGAAGTGCTGGTGAGTGTGTGGAGAGCGGTGCACACTGGTGAGGGTGTGGACAGGAGCAGCCACCTCCCGGAGCTGGCACACACCCCAGGGCCCGGCGCGGCCCCATGTCCGTCACCAGCGGAACAGATGGATGGTTTGTGATATAGGATGAAACCTAACGGGCATTTACACAGCAACATTATACAGGGCAAGTAACAAAAAGTTCCTCTAAATTGCACTGCCCAGGATGTGGAGAAAAGGGTATGACAGCATGATGTTGGTGGGCATATAAGCTGGGGCAGCCACTATGGAAAAAAGTATGGAGGTTTCTCAAAAATGACCCAGCAATTCTACTGAAAGGTCTTTATCCAAAGAAAATGAAGACACTTCAAAGATACCTGCACCCCTACATTCACTGTAGCATTGTTTATGGTAGCTGAGACATGGAAACAACTGAATTATCCACTAGTGGATGAATGCATAGAACCGGTTGTGTGTGTGTAAAATGGAGTATTATTCAGCCATAAAAACAGTGAAATCCTTCATGCTGATGTACGGCAGAGACAAACGCCACACTATAAAGCAATTATCCACCAATGAAAAAGTAACAGAAGCAAAAGAATTTCTGCTTTTGTTCAAATCAACAAGCCTGTTACTGTAAGCAATTTTAATGTGTATTTAAAATCAGTAATACTTAGAATGAACATGTTCTACTTTGGCTTACCCTAAAAAAAAGAACAAAATCTTGCCATTCGTGGACAGCATGTTTGAACCTTGAGGGCGGTATGCTCAGTGAAATAAGTCAGAGAAAGACAGATACTGTATGGTCTCACTTACACGTGAACTGGAAACACAAACCAAGCTCACGCACGCAGAGAAGAGACTGCTGGCTGTCAGAGGCTGAGGGGCACAGCAGAGGGAGGGAGTTGAGAGGTGGGTGAAATGAAAGGTACAAACTTCCGTCAGTCCCTGGGAGGTAGGTAACTCGCAGCCCGGCTACTACAGTTTACAATACTATTCCTGCATATCTGAAAGCTGCTGAGAAAGTAAATCTTCAGTTCTCATTACAGGAAAGAAAAGATCCTGTAACTATTTACGATGACAGATGTTAACTAGACTTACTGTGATCACTTCACAATAGATAACAAACATCTAATCGTATTGCACCCCTGTAACTAATATGTATGCCAGTTACAGCTCAATTTAAAAAATGGGTCTCAGCATAGCATCATCTAGGAGACCAAAGCCGTGGTCTGAGAGACCCATGAAAGGCTGGCCCTTCTGTTTTCAACCAAACAATGCTTCCATACAAACTTCTCCTGAGGGTGAGAAATTGTAACTAAATTGCAGATAAAGTACCAGTTTGACTATTTATCGCTTGTAAGTGAAGGAAAAGGGAGTACCTGAGCAGCCCCCTGGGCGGGGAGAAGGCATAGCACCGGACCTGCGGGTACGCGCTCTTGAGCATGAGGGCCAGCAGGGCTGCGGCGCCCGCGCCCAGGCTGTGCCCCACGACCACCAGCCGGTACTCCTGGGGGATGAGAGCAGAGTGGGTAATGGCCGAGAGCGCAGACGGCTGACGGCAGAGAAGACGATAGAAAAGAAGAACTAGAACCTCACAGGCACGATGCTGAACGCTTGGCTCAGAATCCCGTCGTTGACGAGCCGGCGGTAGACGTATCTGGCGGCCTGGGAAATACCCTGCAGACACAGACAGGGAGCCGTTGGTGGTCGGGCGCGGCGGGGCTGCACGGGGCCGTCTGCGACTCTGTCCCGACAGCACGGCCACCCTGGAACCAGCGGCCTCATCAGCTGCCCACGGCTGTGCTCCTGGGAGCTGGTAGGAAGCCTGGCACGAAGCGGGGGCTCGAGGTACTTCCATCAACGAAAAGGTGACCTCAGGAACACCTTAACGTATCAATGTCTCTATGGCTTTTCCTGGAGCTGCACAGCATTTTGCTGTATGGATGTCCCACAATTTACTTTTCCCAAGTTCCCAGGGTTGGTCAGGTTTAGATTATAAACAACTAACCTTTTAAGATGATGTTAAAACACGATTCTAAAGTCACAGCCACCCTTTGGCAGAAGGTGCGCTGAAACCATAGAAAGGGAGTTCTAGGGAAGTCAGTCTTTCATTTCCAAAAATAAAGTACAACTTCCTAACAAATACGGCTGTCCACAAAACGGACTTCTTGAAAATTGAGTAGTTTCAATCGAGGAGGGATACCTTGTAAACCAAAAACGTTTTGGGGATGCTTCCTACATGACAGAAGACAGGCCTGCCCTTCAGCCCCGGCAGCCTGATCTCCGACAGGATGAAGGGGAAATTCCACACGAGATGGGACTCCTTTGCTGGTCCCTAAAGCTACTGCACATTCCCGATTTCGTGATTCTACAGCCCTGTGAGCACAACGCGGACCCCGGCATCACCTATGAGAAGCCAGGAGGTCTGGGCCACGGGCCAGATCTCCTTTTCCTCCCTTGCCTACCGCGCGGTGCGGTTGGCTTCCTCCAACTAGGCACCCACCAGCTGTCTGTCCTGGGCAGCCAGAGTCACATGGCATCTGGACCACAACTTGGCTGGCGGTGGGTCTCCCTGGCACAGGCGTTACGGGTGACACGCCAAGAGTGTGTTCAGCTGGACAGTGTCAGAGCCAGAACTCGGGGCCCAGGCCAAGAGCAGGGAACAGCTCTCACCCTCAGCCCCGGAGCAGCCGTGCTCCCGGCTGGAGGGCAGGAGCTGTCATCGGGCAAAAAGGTGCTGGAGGGGGCCTCGGCTGAGAGCCGGTCGGGCCTGCAGCACAAAGCCTGGGTCTGCGGCTCACACTCTTGTAAGAACAGAGCCAAGACACGGAGCCCACCGGCCTCTTGAGGGTAGGTGGCTGGTTGATGTGTCTCTATAATAAATTTTAAATTTCTTATTTTCCTTCACGCACATCTGGTAATAATTAAATTGGACTTTTATGTGAAATTCGGGGCAAAAAGACAACTAAGGGTTAAAGGAAAACAATTCACATTCCCAGGACTGTCAAGCTCCTAACTGGTGGCAGAACGAAATCCAAAAGCCTCTACCCTGGATCTTCCCTGGAGTGTCTGGGCACACACACAAAAAAACCCAGAAACCCCCAAATAACAGTAAGAAACAACAGAAAACCCTGGAAGGAAAAAAGCTGTCCAGACAGGACACTGGGTTTCAACTACTAGCAGCCACACTCGGGCAATAAATAACATACTTTTATAAAAACTAAGCATCCCATTAAAAAAATGGTTACTACAGGAGCAATATGCTTTGATTAAAAATCACACATGAATGTACAAGAACAGTGCAAGCCCAGCGCCCTCCACCCCGATTCCTCAGGGGTGACTTTGAGGGAACCATTCCAGACGTCCCTCAACCTGCAGCCTCGTCAGTCATCAGAAAAAAGCTAATAAGCAAAACTGCAGTGATACTACCTCACCCTCATGAGGGCGGCTCCGTCAAAGAAGGCTCAGTGAGGACGTGGGGCAATGGGAACCCGCAGAGTTTGCTGGCGGGGGTGTGACAGGGTGCAGCTGTGCCGGACCACAGTTTTGGTGGCTCCTCAGAACCGTCAACAGAGAAACAACAGGAGACCCGCCACTTCCGGGTGGATTCCCCCAGAACTGAGAGCAGGGACTCAAGCCGTTATCTGCACACCCGTGTTCACAGCCATGTGACTCACGACAGCCAAAGGCAATTCCGACATGCGACCGCTTGGGTGAAGCTTGAGCACACTATGCTCGGTGAAATCAGAGTCACGGAAGGACAAGTGTAATTCCACTTATGTGAGAAATGTAAAGCAAGCAAATTCGCAGACAGTAAGATGGTGGCTCCCAGGGGCTAACTGCTCCCACACGCCCTCCTGTAGAGCACAGTCACAGTGAAACAAGGACTGGGTACTGTGACATCGCTAACTGTGGAAGGGCCTGCAGAAGTGCTGAGGGTGTGAGGGGGGCCTGCCTCTCAGG